>QFEI01006631.1:0-10497 GCA_003316145.1 Neoboletus magnificus | reverse complement strand
TTAGAAGCTCAAGGGATTCTGAGTAATGAAATATATTGCTAAGATCTGAGTAGGTCAAAGTTAAGGACATGGAGTACACTACATTGGATTTATATATGATATGAGGAACCTAAAAGAGGGAGGTGGAGCTAGGGCAGAGAGTAGTAATACAGGATGACTGCAGAATGACATCATGGGAGCGTCAGGGCGAAGGGCTATCCAGAGTCATGTGTAAATGGAAAATGTACTGAACAGGGTTCCAACAGTTCAGTAAGAGGGTGGAAGAAAGGAACATATGACTGACAGAAAACAGAATTGTGACTAACAAAAGAAGAGGGATGTGTGAAGGAAAGAGAAAGGAATTGTAACAATATGGACATTCAAGCTTGCATTCCTCCTGCGCTTTGCTGTGTACACAATATCATCCACCGCTGTGATCCCAATGACTTGAAAGAATGTGAGGTGGAAGCAGCTGTGATGGGAGGACCAGCCAATGAACCAGGAATGTACAGTGACATAGCAACCAGTTTCATCATGACCAATGAGCCTGATGTGATGGCGGCCAAGCTGGATGAGATTGTAGAGAACCTTTGGCAAAGTCATCTTACTTACATTGGTAGCACTCAGAATGCTTAGTACTTGTAGTCAGTCACACTATCAATACCATCTGATTTGATTGAGTCCATTGCATGTATGGTACTACAATGGATATAACTGCAATGGATATAAACTACAGCGCTTATTGATGGTTGTGGGTGGCAGTGGTTGAATCCTTTGCTTCAGCCTTGGTGATCCTCTTTTTCAACCAGTGATGCTGAACTTCGGTTGTGCTTGCATGCAATGTTGCAAGCAGAAGGTAGGCATCTATGTAGTTGTTACTCTCTGCCAGAATATCAAACATAATAATTAGCTCATCCAGTGTCAGAAAGTCCTTTTTGCATTCTAAGAACATCTTTCTTGCAATGTTTCTTTTTTTGGCTGCAGTATTTAACAATGTGATGAGCTGGGATGACTGGTTGGATGACTTTGATGTGCTTGACTAAAAGATGCATTCCATAAGATTAATGTTTGTGTTGAAGGTAGATTGTAGTGTGCTGATGTCGTCATGGAGGCCAGCAACATCTTGAGGTGGAAGGGCCACATATCATTTCCGGCTGCCTGTAGATACTCCCAAAACTGTGGTTACCACAGTTCCGTGAGTGGCTGACATCACAGAAATGTTATTGTCGGCTTTGTGCTTGTTTGAGTGCTCTATGTGAGCAGAGATGCTTGACAATGGCTTGACCGAGCTGGTAGTGAAGCCAACATATGACGATGGAACTAAAGGCGCCTGAGAGGCATCTGAAGGCAATGAGGAGAACGGGTATGGTGCACTGGTTGACACATTGGGCTGGTTCCACATATCAAGCAATGTGGTAGCGGGATGGTTTGACCCTGGCAGTCCAGGTAAGCCCACTTCAGCACCAGAGTACAAGGCTATATTCATACTAATGGACTGATGGAATCAGTGCCCTCACCAATGTCATAGTCTAGATTTACTTATGAAGGATTTGTAGTGTTGATGGAAACCAGTGTGATCATTCTGCTGGTATTGATGGTGTTGTGACTATCTGAACCACTTTCTTCAGCAGACATAGTTTGATGAGCGCCGAGTGATGGAGATGACGTATATGTTGAAGGTGAGCTACTTGATGCAAGAACTAGAGCATTCTGGGCAGTGAACTTGTGAGTGCCTTTGCTCTTTGACAGCAATAGCAGTTTCATTTTCTTGTAGTGGACCCAGCTCTTGTTCTTGAATCTGGCTGCACCTTTCATATTCTGTCCGTTGTGCTTGCTGTTAGTAGACAATACATAGGAAATATGGACATACCTTCATGATGCCATCTCACATATGCTGGCTTTCTAGCCTGATATCTGCTCCTCTCTCCAGGGAGTATGCAAGCCCTGATGTATTTGTGATCTTGTTGACTATGTCATAGATGGTTTTCATCTATGAAAGTACTGATTAGATATATCAATAGAGAATAAAATAAAATATTACACTCTTCCACTTTTCTTTGCAACTTTCTGCCATCTTTGGCTTTCCATGAGCAGGCGGATGGAATTTGTTAGCCACCTCGCTCCAAAATGCACCTCTGAAATTACCACCATCTCCCATTATTGCCCTTCTGGATAATGCCAGCTTGATGAGTAAACCTTCGTCTTGACTAGTCCACTGTGTAGATGATGGCTGCTCCAATTTCACTGCTGATTGACTTCCATTGCTACCTGAGTGAATGATGTCATTCTGAGTATCAGTAGCTCTTTGCTTTCCTTTTCCCCCATGAGGAGAGGCTCAACTGGATCATCGGGGGGGCCATCACACAGCATCGTCAACAATGGGAAGGAGCGAGCACTTGCAACATGTCATACTCAGTATTGGACTACTGTTTCAACACAGTGGCACACTGAACTATATTGAGATGGCAGCTTGGCATGGCACCTACTTGGCATCTTAGCTCAGCCACAGGAAAAAAAAAACCAGATCCAAATCCAGAGTTTCTTCCCAGAGTGCACCTCCTGTCTGGGCTCTTAGGGACTATTCATGGGAAATACATTAACACCCTCCTTATCTTCTCCCATCTTCATTATCATGAGACCTGCTTTGAATACCACTGTCTTGGTCACTGCAGGAAGAATTGCCTCTATTATAAATGCCCAACCTATCTCCAACCCTCACCAGGACATCCTCAGAAATTCTACCCCAACTGCTGCTCACCCCCCTCATTATTGTTATCCTCCTCCTTCTCTCAGCAGTCTAGGTCATCATGATCCTACACCCCACTCCCTATTCCCCCGCCATCTCACCCATGAAGAAACCCTTCTGCCACTCATGGGAATAGACAAAACTGTCACTCAGGATAGTGACACATCTCCCCTCATCCTATTTCCAACTATGGCGACAATGTCTGGGATGACACCACCCATGCAAACATTACTAGATCACTGGGATACTCATATAGGGACTTCTAGTAAGGACCCTTTTATCCTTCTTCAGAGCTTCAGGAATAGCTTGGGGGTAATGTTATGTTTTCTCTTTCCTTACTACACTTACGGACTTATTTTTCCTTTCACCTAATTACTCATTCCATCTCCATCATCATCTGCTTTCTTCATATCTTTTACTTGCTTTGTAATCAGGTTTATATCCTCCACATCACCTTGTTTCATCTCCATTTCATTTCCATTCTTATCTGTACTTGCCCTAAACTACCTTGGATCATATATAAATCCAATGTCGATACCTTGTAACTTAAGCTAGATCTTACCTTCCTACTTATATACAAGTCCCCTCTCTTCATCTCGAAATTGCAAAGGGTCTGAGTGTTGCTCAAAGACTTTTCTCACTCTTGAACCTTGACTTATCACCTTGGGTCTTCTACCCCTTGTAATCCTTCATCTCCATCATCCAGACCCTCAACAACTGTCTTTGTTACACTTAGTCCATGGTTAGGAAGCAAACATAGACCTTCAGTAAGTAGAGGGAGCTTAGCATGTAGAGTCAAGCATTTCGGGTCAAGCATTGACAAGGGGGATTCCTCTTGTACAGCAGACAAAGATGGTCATCAAGGAGATTCCTTAGACAATGGAGACGAAGGATCACAAGGAAAGAGAATTCCAAAGTGATAGGTTAAGGATTTGAGAGCAAGAGGAGCCTTTGAGCAATGCTTAGGCCTTTTGGGGTTTCAAGACAAGAAGAGGGGATTGTATACAGGTAGGAAGGTAAGATCTAGCTTGCATTACATGGTATTGATGTTGAGTTTAAGTATGACTTGAAGTACTTTAGGGCAAGGATGGATAAGAGTGAGAATAAAACAGAGATGAAACAAGACAGTATATGGAGGACATAAACCTGATTATGAAGTAAGTGGGGGATGTGAAGAAAATGGATGATGATGGAGGTGAGGTAAGTAATCAGGTGAAAAGAAAGATAAGTCCATAAAAGTAGTAAAGAGAAAGAAAACATAACAGTCTTTGTCTGTTGTACAAGAAGGAATCACCCTTGTCAATGCTTGACCTGGAACGCTTGACTCTATGTGATAAGCCCCTTTGCCCGCTGAAGGTCTATGCTCACTTTCTAACCACGGACTGAGTGTAACAGCAACTAATCACTGCTATACCTGTCACAACACTTTTGACCTGCCGATATCATTCCCATTTGTCTATAGATAATCCAGAGAGTATACAAATGGTGGAATCACATTGGTACCACTGCTGTCAATGCTGTCAGGCAGTTCTGGGCCACCAATGAGAAGTACAAGATTGCTGAAGAATGCAAGAAATATGTTGATTTCACCCTCAGTTCTGGCTTGCTGTTTCTTTATTGTTACGGTCCAATTACCATCACAGGTCTTTGCAAGACTTAGTTGTTTCTTTTTTTCTTATCTTATCTTATCTTATCTTATCTGGTCATGTGACTGATCATCTAATCTAATCTTCATCTTCTTACAGTCAAGACTCATGTCCTTTGACTTTAAATACTAAAGCTACACCCTTAGAGACTGATGCACACTTGTGCTTTAATATCTCCTTTTATAGATATATTGTTCCCACAACAATCTCCGTGCTGTCCATGTCTTCCTTTTCATTTCTGTCCTGTGCAAGGCTATGCCTCATAGCTCTTTTAATTTCCATTTCTTTATTTCCATTTCACACAGCCACAGAAGACTATGTTTAATCACCATCTAGAAGACTCTCATGAAGGCAACCCCTGACCATTAGGGCACAGGGTATGACTATATATGAAATGTATCTATAGATTAGATACACACATGTACAAACATTAGAATAGTATATAAACCCCAAGAGCTAGACCAATAACCTCTGGTCTAGTTCTCTTGGATTTTCCCCTTGAGATCCACTCCTGAGCACATTAGTGTTCCACTTTATTCTCTCCTCCTAGTTGACTAGTTGTCTGCCTAGAGTTCTTCTTTGAAGTTCTTTGGATGTTTCATTCATGGCAAGATCAGTCAGGTTGGGAAATCAGATGGCTGGGCAGTAAGTAACTTAACCCTTCTTATGACATCTCAGTGGTACTGATTTCTTATTGCCTTGATGTGTTCTGAGGTTGGTAAGACATACCAAGAGCCACTCATTCTGCAGACTTTGGTGGCATATCTGAAGGGCATTGCACCAGTTAACAACACATCATATTACAAGATGATCAATAGAGGGGAACTGATCAGCACACTGGTCTTGGCGTTGACAGCGGTAAGTTCAATCTCTAGAATACTTATACAATATGGTACATGATTCATTGGTCAGGTTGAATGTGCATTGAAAATACATCAGATCATCTCCAGTACCTCACAATTCACCAAACCAACTAAATTCTATGATCAATTGTAGGGTCAAACATCTGTCCATTATGCAAAGTCTGTGAGGAAGCTCAGCAAGGTCAAGCTCAATGAGATCTTCAATGTGGTGCGAGTGTACCTCAAAGTCAAGTCTCATACTACAGCCAATCAGTACAATGACTCAGAGGAGGATGATACTGATGAGTATGCACTCATTATCACATTACATCAGTAAATTATCATAATTCTTTACTAACTTTTAAGATGATTTTTAGCCACTTATTGTCTGTTTCCATAGCCAGCCGAGAAGCACACATAGTACCTTAAAAGTAGATCACAATCCTTTTAATTACTTTTTAACCGCCTTTTGGAACCCAATGCACTGCTTTTGTCAGCACAAAAATATCATAGAAGTGGTATTGAAAGTATCCAGCATACTATTTAAAAGCAGTATCCAGTCTGATCAAATATGTAAAAAGGCAGCACAAAAGAAGGTGATTAGCAGCAAAGTGAAATCGCTTTAATGACAGTGACTCAAAATGATTGAGTGACGCTGGATAAATTAAACAAGTTTTCGATCGAGCATGGGTATTGAAGCAATGAGTGTAACGGCCAGAGGAAAACAGTGAGAAAGTAAAACAAGAAAGGGATGACAGTGGGGGAAAAGTCTAGCAAGTCAGCGTGAGGTTCCACCTTCATCATCCAATAACAAATGGATATGATTCTGTTGAAAAATACATTTCAGTTCGATTTCTGGACAAACAAGCAATGGCAGTATGTGAGCTTACACATCTGAGCTTGGGGGTCGAATGAGCCACCTTCGGTGGCTTATTGTTTGAGACAGGTGGCATGGGTACATCTTTAGTGGCAAGCCAGCAGAGCACA
This sequence comes from Neoboletus magnificus, assembly GCA_003316145.1. Classification (NCBI taxonomy): domain Eukaryota; kingdom Fungi; phylum Basidiomycota; class Agaricomycetes; order Boletales; family Boletaceae; genus Neoboletus; species Neoboletus magnificus. Next base: position 4,297 of record QFEI01006631.1, on the reverse strand, counting down.
TGGACAATGATGTGATTGAATGCATCATCACTCCAGTTTGCAATAAAGCAGTAGTATGAGGCTGTTTGCCTCCCCCAGTTTTGATAAGAGAATGCAACTCCCTTGGTGCTAACTTTTCCACTTGCCTTGTTCAGAGATTGTGGTTGCTTGATGCTTGACTGCTTGCTTTGTTGGATGAGGTTACTAGCACCCTCCTTGTTTGTACCCTCTTGGGCATCATCAAGGTTGTCCCTGCCCACATCCCCACCCACTGCATCTCCACCCACGTCCCCACCCTCTAGTGGAAGGCATTGCCTGAGGTTTTCGATGCGGATTGTGATCTTGAGCTTCTCCTCTGCCCCCAGCTTTAAGACCCGCTCAATCTGTAGTTATATCTATTAGCTGCACGTTGTTCAATTGGAAATATAAAAAAATACTGCAGCTGTGTGAAGTGCAAGGGCACCCTTTATTCCATGGTCACATTTGGCGAGAAGATCTAGGCCAGGAACTTGCACCCATCCAGTGGTATCCTGCAAATGCATGGAAGCTAACACAGACAGGATGAGGTTAGACTAGAATGTGTTTTCTCCTAAGTCATCACACTTGAAATCCTTGTAGATGAAGCAAAGGTCTTGTAACAGAGTACCAGCAAATTCCAGCCCTAAGGCACCATTGGCGAATTCAGAGCCCTGGTGGTCGATCAAGTAGTTGATTACCATGTTGCAGGCTACATTGGCAATCATATTGTGCCAATGAACAAGGCACTGAGTGGCCTGGTATACGACATGTGGTGAAAGGGCAAAGAGTATGAGCTGATGTGTACATCCCAGGGCGTAAAGCAGATGACCATGCTTGATTGGGTTCTCTAGGCTAAATGTAGGATAAACAATCTGCACTATACCCATGAGGATATCACATATCTTGGCTTGTTGGATATTCCATACATTTTCCTGATCCCCGTACCACAGGATGAGGCTTGGCAAGATGGTGGTGGTCCACTTGTCTTCCGGATCGTTCAGCATAAGAGGGGAAAGGTTGCCTTTAATGGCTTTGATGATGGTTGACGTTCCTTAACTCACTGCCACCTTATGAGACCTCCTGGAAGCCACACCTTTGCTGGTCACAAGCGATGATGCAGGTGGTGTCTCAAGGTTTGGATCATCACTGCTCACTATCCCCTCAGTCTTGACTTTCTTATTCAAGTGGGTTTCGATGATGTCCACAGAAGTCTGTGGGTCTGGATGGCAGTGGGCATTATATATAGATCAGATGGCTTACTGTGGATGTGAGGCGCTGCCCAACTTGAGACGGCTGGTCCATTTCACTCCCATCCTCTCTCTCCATCTTTTCATTCTCACTTACTATGTCCATTTCGTCAATTTTTTGGGCCAATGGAGTCTATACAACAAAGGCAGGTAAGTATTCAAACTTTTCTTGCTAAAATGTGCATGACCAGTGACCTTGTTGGATGTTGGCAGGTGATGGCCTCCTAGGCTGGCTTGGGAGACCCCTTTGTGTTCTTCCTTCTCAGTTTCTTCACCCAAGTCACTTGATATGTCTCTCTTTCTTTTTGCTGCAGAATGCTTATGCCTCGCCCTGTCCTTAGTTCTTGCAGTTGCAGTGAGGTCAATACCATGACTCTCATCAAGGTCAGCCAAAGCATATTCACACTTCAGCCCCAACTGAGATAAGCAAAGTTAGTTTCACTCTTCCTCATAGCAGCTCATGCTCACATTTCCTTGGCACATGGCTGAAGCTTGGACAGCAAAATGCAGTTCTTCACCATTGTCATTACCATCAGTGAGTGCTGACTCATCCTCTGCCATTTTGATGTCACCACTCAGCCCATCAGCATACTTGCACAGCTGCTCATGAGTAAGTTGGACAAGAATCCTGCACAGGTCTTCTTTCTTTGTCCACTCTTGGAGTTCCTTGACTATATACATCACCAAGTGAGTTCTAATGATTCAAGTTCATGCACAAGGTTAAGTCACTTACATGAGTCATGGGCCCCCAGGATAACTGGTAGAGGACAGGTCAACTCTTTCTTCTGGCCACAAGATCCGGGGTACACAGGCATATGTTCTGAGTTCTTGGTCTCAGCCTGAGCGATGGCCATATTGGCTTGCACCTTGGCAATGCGCTGGTGAGACTGTTCAACCACCAATTTCTTGGCACAGTGAGCCTGTCTGATATCTTCCTCATCAGTCTGCTTTTGCTGGCTTGTATGCCAGGGTGCTGGTTTGTCCGGCAGTCCAGGGTGTGCACTGGAGTTGGATTTACAAGTTTGCCTTGGGGAAACTGACTCTGGTGGTCAGTCACCTATTTTTGACCCTGGTTCACCTGGTTACTGACTCTCCAGAGGTTCAATGCCACAACCTAAGAACTTCAAGAGTGAGAATGAACTGCTCTCTAGGCTCAACACTGAATATATTGGCTTAAAGAAAGCTGTTCTTCGGAACTACCATCCTCTTTTAAATGGTGCATACATTTGACTATCTGTGATGTCTGATTATCTCTAACTTCGATAGAATAGCCTGACCATGTGATGCGGATGAAGAGTTCCTACTTCCTGATGCTCCTCCTACTCCTTCCAGCTTACCTACCAATGACAACTGGACACCATTCAACAGTTGGCTCCAGTTTGAATTGGCCGACTTTTTACACTCACACAACCAGATGCCAGCTGAGCAAATCAACACACTACTTGATATATAGGATGAATTGCTTTGGACTGCAGGCGGTCAACCATTGTTCACAAACCACAAGGACATGTATCAAACAATTGACATGATCAAGCACAGCGATGTTAAATGGGACAGTTTCAGCATCAAATACAATCCCACGCCAGAGGATGAAGGGAATCACTGTCCTTGGATGGATGATATGTATGATGTCTGGTTCAGATGTCCTTGCCAGACAATACACAACATGCTCGCCAACCCCGCATTAGCTGAACATATCCATTTCCAACCTTTCTGTGAATTCAACACAGGAACAAATGAGTGTTAGTTTCAAGATTTCTTCTCAAGTGATTGGGCCTGAAATCAAGCTGTAAGCATGGTCGACTTCAAAAAATAGTCACAGCTGATGCCCCTCCCTTAGGATGTTATTGCGCAGGATCATCCTGACTGCGAAGATGCTATGCTTGTCCCTATCATTCTTGGAAGTGACAAGATTATGGTTTCAGTGGCCACCAGTCAACATGACTACTACCCACTCTACCTATCAATTGGCAATTTGCACAATGCTGCCTGACGATCACACCGCAACAGTGTGGCTCTCATTAGCTTTCTTGCCACCCTTAAAAGTAAGTCCATCAATTTAACTCCAAATGAAGTCTCTGATCACCGCTGCTCTATGTTCTAATATTAGCTTCATGAACAGAGACCAAAACTGCCCAATTTCGAAAGTTCCACTGGCAGCTCTTCCATGTATCACTGTCGTGCATCATGCAAGCTATGAAGCCCTATATGACCGAGTGGAAAGTGGTCCTTTGCTGTGATCAGCGCTATCGCCGAGTGGTCTACAGCCTTGGTCCATACATTGCAGACTATGAGGAGCAGGTTCTCTTAGCCTGCATTATTCAGAATTGGTGTGCAAGGTCCGTATTTCATGGTATGCCAAGCACTCTTATATCAATGTTTTCTTCAGGTGTCTCGCTCACCAGACAAACCTCGATGAAGGAGGATTGAACATACAGATGTTTTAATAGAGGAACTAGACTTCCTTGAATTATGGCATGGGTTCAGGATCGTTGGAGATATTGTTGTAAGTCCTAAGGCTCCCTCTCTTCTTTCTTCTAACACTCTTGCAGCCATTTACCAATGACTTCCCTCTGTTACAATTCTTTTCTCTTTCGCTCGCATGTTCTTCCCTTTCGCTCATCACATGCCCCTTTGACCTTTCACCCTTTCACTTCATTATAGTGGTCACTCGGATCACTCCTTTATTTCACCGGACTCTCTTACCGAGTTGTTGGAACCCTGCTCAGTACCTTTCCCATCTATGCATGACTCTGGATAACCCTTCGCCCTGACGCCCTCATGACATCACCCCGTAGTCATCCTGTATAACTACCCTTCGCCCTTGCTCCACTTTCCCCCTTTAGGTTCCTTCTCATCATATATAAACCCGCAGTAGCACATTCACTGTCCTTAGCTTTGACCTACCTAGATCTTAGCAATATACCTCGCTACTCGGACTCCCTGAGCTTCTAAGGTCCCCGTCCTACCTTCGAGTGGACGCTCCCTTCGAACCTTTGATCCGGACTGTTGTCCGGATACCTTGCCAACAGTCCGCTGCGCCCGGACTTACC
>QFEI01006628.1:0-10277 GCA_003316145.1 Neoboletus magnificus | reverse complement strand
ACGGTGTATTTGCATCACGGTGACCTGCTCATCGGCTGCTGCTGCGTGGTTGCCTTCATGCATGACGCAGTACAGTCCTTTGGTGGTTCGGGGTATTCGGCCAATTATCTGTCCGTTTTCATCCCAAATCATGCAATAACCTTTTGCGAAGGTCGTATCTAGGCCCATTTCATCCAATTGTTTGATGGACACAAGGGTGTACCCAACTTTGGGTGAGTATAGTACTTCTGTTAGGCGTAACTTGGACACATTTGGCCCATTAGGCACCTCAATGATGAGGTCGCCAACACCGGTTGCGTTGAATTTCTGCTTGTTGGCAGCAGTGAAGGATTTGGGCAGGATCGATTTCATGCCAAGCATTTGACTGCATTCGGGGGTAATGTGATGAGTGCTGCTGGAGTCGTACAGTTTGACGCAGTGAGGCTCATTGTGATTGCTGCTGACTTTCATTGCCTCATCTTCCAGGTTTTCGTCATTTATAAGCAAGGGGCAAGCACAATCAGTCGATCCATCGTCGCTGACATCCAGTGCTTCATCATCCCATCCACAGCCCCAAGGGCTATTGTCACTAGTGACTGAGAATCAATTGTTATCATTGTTGTACGTTGATCTTTCAGCCGCACAGTCTTCATCGTCGGTCGATTTGACGGTTTCCAAATCCAGCAAGGATTCCTCATCATCTATGACGCCGAAGATGCCGTCTTCTTCATCAGATATGGCCACGTGCGTGCTGTCCACCTTGGACTTCTTTTCATCCTTGGGAGGTTGGTCGCACCGTGCCTTCAAGTATTTGTCTGATTCACAATTCCAGCACAGACATTTGGGCTTCTTGCCCTGGGTCCATCCTCCACGGCCTCGTTCTTTTTCTTTGGTCGATGCCATTGCTAACATGGCCTCATCGCGCTCTTTTCCGTCCAAGCGAGGTGTGTGCTTAGATTTTTGGTGGTCTGACTCCTCACTGATAAGCAAGATCAGGATGTCTGGGTCGATTGTCTTGCTTAACGCATATAGACGTACAGTGGCAAGTTGACTGGAGGTGAAGTTTGCCAGTGGGTTTGGAAGGGAGCAAATAATGGTCGATCGGTAGTCTTTCTCATCGATGTTGACATCTACGGATGCTAATTCCTCTCGTTTTGTCTGCAGCCCATCTAGGAACTGGCAGACATCTCCTCCTCTGGCCATCCTCATTTCAAGGAACTTGGTGCGCAGCTCCGTTTGTGCGTATGTCCCTTTTTCCATGTATTCATGTATGATTTCTGACCACATGGCTTCAACAGTAGCCAGCTTTTGGATTTTCAGTGTGGTTGAGTCCAGGATGCACTGAGTCAGTAAGTGTTTAGAGATGCCTTCGTTCTTTTTCCATTTTTCAACTTCCTCTGCTTCTTCTGCCATCATAGGAGAGGTATAAAGGGGTTTGGTGGAAGTTCCGTCGAAGTGGCTCCACATTGCTTTCACTTCGACAGCAACCTGGAAATAAAAGGCAAAGATAGCCCAGTTTGTTCCTTTGACATCAAGTTTAGGTATGTTGGTGGGGAGCGTATCAGTGGTGACAGGGGTGACAGACATAGCGAGCAGTTGGCAGGTTTCATTGTTCAGATGGAAACAGCAGGGCTCATAACCTGTGAAAAGGTTACGAACGGGCTAAAAGTGAAACACACAGCTAGTATGGATACTCAGTCATGTGTGGGGCAATGGACTAACTGATATTTACCTAGTATAGATACTAAGTACAGGGTTAGCTCAATTATGTGTAGTACAGTAGAAAGGAACATACCTCAGTCGCGTGTGGGGCAACAGACTGAGGTCAAACAGTTGTAGCTTGATCAACTATATACTGATAGCTTTAAGTACTGTACCGTAAATGGTTAAGGCGCAGTGAGTTGAGCCGAGAACAATAAGACAATAAGTAGATTTACACTATAGGTCATAGTGCAGGTACAAGAATGAACAGTGTATGGGATTGCATCCATGGAATGATAGGGATGTCAGGCATCATATACAGCGCACATGATTGCCATATTCTGACATGACACTCCCCCTCAAACTGAGCAGAGTCTGAGTTTGATGGTGAAGTGTTTTACCTTGGGGGATGGCAGGGCCTTGGTGAAAACATCAGCAACCATCTCACCAGTTGGGCAGAACACCAATCGAATCTTTCCTTCTTCAATGATCCAGCAAATAAAGTGAAAATGGATGTCGATGTGCTTCATATGCATGTGGTACTGGTGATCTTTGGCAAGTGCGATGGCCGACTGGTTGTCTGAGAAAAGAGTGTTCAGTTCAGTGATCTCAATAAAGGTTTTGGCTATAAGTGAATGGAGCCATAAGGCTTCCTTGGCAGTGTGCGTTACACCAACATATTTGCTTTCTGTGGTAGAGAGTGACACAATCTCCTGTTTCTTGGAGCTCCATGAAACAGCTCTGCTGTCTATCAAGAAGGCGTAGCCTGACATGGCATGGTGATCTTTGATTACGCTTCTGTCAGTGTTGGCGTATCTGGCCAGAGCTTTTTTTCTCCTCTGTACATCAGCTGCAGCCCCTTTGTGCCTGATAAATAGCGGTAGATATGTTTTACTGCATCTCAATGGGCCTGTCCGAAGTTTGATGAGAACCGGGATACCTGTGAGACTGTGTATGAAAAATCCAGCCTGGTACCAAGTGTGGTGTACATCAATGAGCTGACAGCCTCTTGGTATGGGATGTGGCACATAGCGGTGTATTCAGCAGCACTCGAGGGGGACTGGGTGGCACTTAATTTTGTGTTTGGGTCCATTGGTGTCGAAATCGACTTGGACTCATCGAAGTTAAAGTGGTGTAGGATGGACTTGATGTTGGATTTTTGGCAGAGAGCAAGCATGCATTCAGGGTGGTTGCAGGTCACTTCGATTCTGAGTAGCCAATGAAGCTTGCCAAGGTCTGTTACTTTGACAAAGAGGCTGAGATCCTTTTTGACAGCGTTGATGAGTTCAAGGGTGGTGGTAGCAATCATGCAGTCATCGATGTGCACAACAATGATCGTGAGTGAATTGTGTGATCATTTAATGAATATGGCTTGACCCACCTTGCACTGTCTGAACTTTAGCTTTGTCGCCAAAATCTTCACCAGTCGTTGGTACCAGTGGTGGCCGCTTTGTTTTAGCCTGTATAGGGTTTTGTGCAGGTGGCATACATGGTACAGGTGGTTTGGGTCAGCGTATCCAGGGGGTTGTTGCATGTAGATGACTTCGTTGTCCTGTAACCGGCTGTTTAGATACACACCTTTGATATCTACTTGGTGTAGCTCGAGATCTTGTTGAGCGGTGAGTGTGAGCATGGTGCAGATTGAAGCCAGCTTGGCAACGGGGGCATATGTGTCAAAATAATCAATGCCAGGTACCTGTGAAAAGCCTTGGGCCACAAGGCGGGCCTTGTAATGGATGATGTTGCCAGTGGCATCTTTCTTTGCGCAAAAGACCCATTTGGATCCTACTAGGTTTGCACCTGAGGGGAGATCTGTGAGTTCCCAGGTGCCTGCCTTTTTGAGTGTGTCAAGCTCTTCGTGAATGCCACTCTCCCATTGCAGCCAATTGGAATGGCGGTGTGCATCTGCAAGCGTGGCAGGCTCAAGTGCCTTGGCTTCCATAGTACCTTGTTCAATGAGCAAGGTCAGTTCTCATTCGCCAAAATTCTGACTGTACTGGTCATCAACTGCTGCTAGGATTTGTTTGCTCATCCCTTCAGCTTCTAGGATGGTGGATTCAGGCAGTTCAGATGCTGGTTCATCTGGGATAGGTGCTGGAATCTGCACTCTGTGAGGGATGGTGGTGGTGTTGGCCTTGTCATTGATGATATTGAGGATGCACTGGCTGGGCTTGCAGATGTGCTGCAGATGATGCTTGAGTGGGTCGGGTGGAGCTGGTGGATCAGGTGGCATGATCGGGTCATGTGATGCGGATTTGGTTTGTTTGGGCGCAGGCTGTGTGGCATGAGGCATGATGGTACCTGTAGTGGGTGGCTGTACAGTGTTGCCAGGAGTGTGCAGCTGCGCTGAAGTGCCATCATCCAATGAGGTAAATCCCTCCCCCTGGTCAGCTTGAGGTGCAGCATTGAACCCTTTGTGCTCCACAGTCACTGTCCATGTTTTCGGCCAGTACATGCAGGAAGTGTACTCAGTTCTGTCATCAATGCCCATCCATCTTCCCTCCTCAACTTGTCCGCCAAGTTTCATGCCTCGGCCAGTCTGTACATGGATGACTGATCTCCATTCTCACACACCAGACAGGTCGGGCGCATGGCCCATAGCAGTTTCATATGGTGATTTTCCATCAAGTACCTTAGTTGGTAAGTGATTTTTTAGCCAAACAATGTGACGTGCTGCTTCGCCCCATAGGTATCATGGCAATCTGCTGGCATGTAAAAGTGTACGCACATGTTCCAAAATAGTGTGGTTTAGGCATTCGGCTGCCCCATTGTGTTGCAGTGTGTCGTGCGCTGTGAAGCGCTGCATGGTTTCCTGCTGCTGTAAGTACAAAAGAAATTCTTTTCCATTGTACTCTCCCCCTCAATCTGAGTGGGGGAGTTTGATCTTTGCAATGAGTTGTCTGTCCAGCCATGCTTTGAAGCCTTGGTACACTTCAAACGTGTTGCTTTTCTGGCGCAGCAGGTAGAGGTAGGTGAGCCAAGAATGGTCATCAGTGAATGTGACGTAGTATTGTTGGCCGCCGATGGTTGAAACGGGTGCCAGTTCCCAAACATTGGTATAGACGATGTCACTGAGTTTGTTGGTATGTGGTCCTTGCTGTTGTTTTGCGATCGGTTTGTGGGTGGCTTTGCTGTAGATGCATGCTTCGCAGTAAGTATTTTTGTTGTTGCTTGGGATGTACTGCAGGCTGCTGATCAAACTTTTTTTGACTAGGTCTCATGTGGTTGACAGCGCGATGTGTCCTAAACGGCGGTGAATTTCCATCACCATCACCTGCTCCTCAGTGGCCGCTGTGTGGTCACCTTCGTGCACCACGTGGTATAAACCTTTGCCTGATCACGGTATCTGCCCTATCTCCTCACTGTTGGCGCCATGGATGGTGCACATTTCATTTGCGAAAATGGTTGTTAGGCCCATTTCGTCGAGATGGCCAATGGACACGAGTGTGTACCCCACCTCTGGTGAGTACAGGACTTCTGTCAGATGCAGGTCTGACATATTCATACCATTAGGTACTTGGATGATGAGGTCACCCACACCTGTTGCAGCAAAACTCTGCTGATTTGCTGCTGTAAAAGACTTTAGCAGGATTGGTTTTATTCTGATCATGAGGTCTCATTTGGGAGTGATGTGTTGGGTGGTGCTGGAGTCATATAGCTCTACACAGCGCGTTTCTTTGGGGCATTTGCTGACTTTCATTGCTTTGTTTTCTAGGTCTTCATAGGCAACAATCGAGGCGCAGGCACAGTCGATTGATCCACTGTCGTCGGCTTTCAGTGCCTCATCCTTCCATCCACAACCCCACAGGCTGTCATCACCAGTGACCGAAAACCAGTCATTGTCATTATCCGACATCAGTGTATCAGCCTTGAAGTCTTCATTGTTGGTTGACTTGACTGTTTCTAAATCAGGTAGGGAATCATCATCCTCTATAATGCTGAAAACTCTGTCTTCATCATCAGATATTGCAGCGTGTGCACCACCCGCTGTGGACTGTTTTTCATCTTTTGGAGGTTGGTCACATTTGCTCTTCAGGTGCTTCTCTGATCCACAGTTCCGGCACAAGCATTTCGGCCTCTCACCCTGAGATTGTCCATGTTGCTCTTGCCCCTTCATTCTGCCTGACATTGACACAGCCATAGCTCTGTCATGGTCCTTTCCATCTAAGCGAGGTGTGTACTTTGATTTTTGGCAATCCAATTCTTTGCTGATGAGCAAAATCAGGGTGTCCGGTTTGATTGTTTTGCTTGGTGCATAGAGGCAAGCGGTGGCAAGCTGGTTGGATGCAAAATTTGCGAGGCTGTTGGGGAGGGATCAGATAATCGTTGATCGGTAATCTTTTTTATTGATGTTGACCCTGACCAATGCTAATTCTCCCCACTTCATCTGCAGTCTGTTGAGAAACTGACAAACATCGCCTCCCTTTCCCATTCTCATCTCAAGGCACTGAGCGTGCAACTCAGTCTGTGCGTAGGTTGCTTTTTCAGTGTATTTGCATACAATCTCTAACCACATAGCCTTAACAGTGGCTATTTTCTGGATTTTCAGCACGGTTGAGTCTGGGATGTGCTGAATGAGTAAATGTTTTGATATTCTCATTTTTTTTTCATCTCGTGATTTCTTCCTCTTGGCCAGCCGTCAAGGGGTCAGGATATTGCGGTTCAGTAGAAGTTCCATCGAAGTGGTTCCACATTTCCTTGGCTTTGACGGCTATCTGGAAATGAAAGGAGAAAATGGCCCAGTTTGTCCCTTTGACATTGAGCTTGGGTATGTTGTTCAGCAGTGTGTTGGTGGTTATTGGGGTGTTGGACATGGCTGATCAATCAGCAGGTTACGGTTTCAAGTGGAAACAGCAGGGCTCATCACCTGTGAAGGGAAAAAGGGGTGGTATCAGGAACACAGCTAGACGAACAGTCTCAATCGCGTGTAGTATAACAGACTATATTGTGTTTATCTAGACGAACAGTCTATGTACTTGTGAGTGTGGATTCATAGTAGGTATTGGATATGTCTCACCTCAGTCGCATACAGTATAACAGACTGAGGTAGCGGGTTGTCCTTCAAGACACTATATACTCGATGATATAAGTAGTCTGATATAATAGGAAAGCTGTAGAATAAAGGGTTAAGATGAAGGGTTGTACAAGCAAGTAGGTATGAATTCAGAAGGCTGTTGCACGGAGAATGGATAAGGTACGTCCCTGAATTCGTAGAATGGTGGTGTTTGGTAAAACAAGAGGCTACACACACGCTTGCCGATTCCAACATCGACCTCATGAGAGATTGTGTGGAAGCATTACTGCCTGGAGCCAGCCAGGGCAGAGTCTAGCTAGAGATATTACTAGATAGCAGTGTGATTTGATATGCTCATCTTATGGTTAGTAGCAATTTCGAACAGACCTGTGAGTCAAACATGTCTGTGCCATGATTACCCAGAATTAGTCAGCATTCAGTGAAGGCCTCATGATGCGGCTGGATTTGCTCTTAGTAAACCATGGTGGGAATAAATGTGCATATTTATTGTTTATTATGTAATAATTCCATACATAAACTGAACAGAGTAGGTCAACCACATCAGGGGCCTGTCACCACCACACACCACCACCATCCCTTTCCATACCAGATTGGCCAGCAGGTTTGGCTTTCCATTAAAAACCTATACCTCACATGTGCTTCTAGAAAGCTCAGTGAGAAATGACTAGGCTGTTTTGAGATTCCCACATTAGTGGGACCTAATGTGGTTAGATTAAAACTATTGAGATCAATGCAGATCCATTTTGTCATAAATGTCTTATAGATCAAATCATACAAGAGGTGGATGAAGAAACAAGCCTCATGCTACCCAGGACCAGTCAATGTCAGAGGACAGAGACAATGAATGGGAAATTGACTATATTTACAATTCTCAATTTAAAAACAAAAAACTTGAATATCTAGTCCACTAGAAGGGCTACAATGACACAGATTGCACTTGGAAACCACAATCAAATTTTGCTAATATCATAGGAGTTTTATGTGACTACCACTGTTTCCACCTTTCAGTGCCTAGAGTACATTCAGGTTACTGTTAAAAGGTCCTTAGGGACCTAGTTATTTTTTTCTTATCTTATCTTATTATTCACATGTCTGATAATCTCTTATCTTATCTATATCTTCTACCTTTCTCACAATCAAGGCTCTTGCCCTCTAACTCTAAACACTGAATTACTGCACTCAAAGACTTATGCACAGTTGTGTCTCAATTGTTTCTTTTATAGTTATATTCCTTCTCATGCTCATCTCTGTGCTGTGCATGACTATGCCACACAGCTAACTTTCATCTCCACTGATTAACTTCCATTCTTTACAGCCTTGAAAACTATGTTTAATCACTGTTCATAACTTACAACATGACTCATCCTAACCACTAGGGTATAAAGTATGACTATATGTGACTAGTGTACACAAATATATACAAACAATAGAAATAATATATAAGCCCAGAAACTTGACTGGATATTTCCTCACCTATAGTTCTTACACTTTAAGCCCAATTAAGAATGTCAGCTACTGTCATCACCATTGAATATTTGACTTGTTAGTGCTATTTTGCCCACACCAGCAATAAATATTGGCCCAAATACCAGTCTTACATTCACAGGAACCACTGGGTGGTCATGGCACAGCTTGGAGCCAATAGTGGCATTCTTTGGATCTCTATCCAAATTCATTTCTTGGCACTATAGCAGCTGAAGCTAGCAAGGTAAATGCTTTCCACACCCCTTCTCTTCAACACTGTCATTGTCGTCCCCATTGTTGGCATTATTTCTGTTGTTGGCATTGTTCCCCATGTCATCCAACATTGTTGTCACCTTCCCAAGCATCCTATTGTTTTCTATGAGCTCCCTGCTTGTTATGGACCTCAACAATATTCTCAACTTCCCCCCAATTAACACTGTTGTTGTTATGCTCAGTCTGTGGTTAGGCAGCGAACGTAGATCTTTGATAGACAGAGGATAGGCTTAACAAGTAGGGTCAAGGGTTCTGGATCGAACGTCGACAAGGGGGATTCCTCTTGGTGTGACGGACAAGGACAGTCATCAAGGGGATTTCTTGGACGATAGAGACGAAGGATCACAAGGGGGAAAAGTCCCAAGGCAATAGTCAAGAGGGTCGGGAGCAAGAGGGACGTTGGACGACATTCAGGTTTCCCAAAGATTCAAGAGGAATTGTATACAGGTAGAAAGGTAAGATCTAGCTTGTAGTACATGGTATCGACGTCGAGTTTAAGTATTACTCGAGGTACTTTAGGGTGGGTGTGAGTACAAGAAGATAAATGAAGTGGAAATGAACACTAGGTAGTATGGAGGATGTAAACTTGATTATGAAGCAAGTGGGAAGTGTGAGAGGAATGGATGATGACAGGAATGGGGTGAGTAATCAAGTGAAAAGAAAGATAAGTCCATAGTGACAAAGGAAAGCAAGAAAGATGGGACAAATTGTAACAATACCCCCAGGCTATCCCTGAAGCACTGAAGAAGGGCAAATGTATCCCCTACTAGAAATCCCTGTAGGAATATCCCGGCAATCTGGTGACATTTTCATAGGCAGTGTTGTCCCAGACGTCGTCACCATAGTCGGAGATGGGGTCAGGAGAGGTATGGCATCATTTGAAGTGGCGATTACGCCGGTTTCCGCGGGTGGTGGGAGGGTTTCACTGTGGGCAAGAGAGGAGAGGAATGGGGAGTGGACAAGAGGATTGTGACGATCTAGACCGTCGAGAGGAGGATGAAGAGGATGAGGATGGGGGTGAGGGACGACTGGGGCAGAGCTTGTGGGAGTGTCCGGGTGTGAATAGAGAGCAGGTGGGGCATTGATAATACTGGCAGTCCTTTCTCTTGTGACCGAGGCAGTAGCACACGAAGCATGCTTGGTGGTAGCATGGGTGGTGCAGGGGGAGAGGGACGGTGGTGAATTCCCCATCAAGGGTATCTAGGGTGCGGACTTCGTGCTGGAGTTTGGTTCGTCGGAGTGCGAACTCTTCTTCAGAGTTAAGTGGAGAGGAGGAGGTGGAGGGGGTGTTGTTGGATGAGGGGATGCAGCGGAGTATAGCTCAGGGAGGTAACGATCAAGATCGTCGAGGAATGGGAGCATGTCGAGTTGCCCCAGGGCCATCATGAGGTTTCCCTCAATGTTGAGATAAATCTCCCGAAGGAGGTTGGTACGGTTGGCTATACTCTCACCGGAGGAGGCGAGGCGGAGCAGGTTTCCGATGCGTTCATTTTGAATATACGCACGGTGGAGAGTCCAGAGGGGGGAGGCTACGTCACAGTGGGTGTTGAGAGGGATAGCTAGCCTGGGGTCATGTAGGTGGTTGCACATCCTTGAGAGGAAGTCGTTGTCGGGGAGGTCATCACGGAGATGATGAGCGTAGATGGGGACGTCCACAGACATGACAGTAGTCGAGGTGACAGTAGTGGATTCGGGGAGGGCAGAAGAGACCCAGCCTGGGGAGGCAGTGGTGGAGGAAGGGGGGGAAGAAGGGATAGATTCAGTAACGGTAGTAACAGTAATTAAGGCGGGGGAAAGGGAAGTGAAAACAAGGGGAGTGAAGATA
>QFEI01006625.1:0-11561 GCA_003316145.1 Neoboletus magnificus | reverse complement strand
GCTGGGAATGATAGGTGGTATGGCATTCACCTGTTTCTCTAGCTCTCCTAGATCGTTCACCAGCTTGTCATTGAGAGCTCTCGCATTTATCAGCTGAGTTTCTTGGTACTCCATATAGATACAAAGTTGGGTGGCTAGCTGCCCCCATACTTCTGCTGCTCCTGAGGCTTCAGTCAGGGCTGCTGTGAGGTTGGGTGAAAGGTTTGACATGATGATATATTAAAATTGAAGAAGAGGGGGAGAAGGTATCTAGAGGTAGTGACTAGGTCTCTTTAAAGAAGTGCGGGCTCAAAGTCTTTTTGTAGTGTAGGGACCTTCAAATAAAATGTCTGCCTCATCTCCGTTCCTCTGTATGATACACTGGTGGTACTGTTTCTGAATTTGCTTTCTGGGGGGGGGAATATCCAGGCTGGAACTCTCTCTCTTGAATTTGAGCTGTAACTCAACGGATTCTTCCTTCTTTACCAGTGTTGGCTCTCTGCGGCATTTCCGGCTGTTTTTCTCTCTCTCTGTGGCCTCTGCTATTAACCACGGTAATCTCTCTGTGAGTGGCATCCCATCGTACTGAGTAGGACTGGGGGCTGAGTTGTTTGGGTCTATCTCCTGTTCGTAATCTGGGAGTGCTGACTCCTGACTCAGTCATGGTACATTTGGGAGTTCTGGAATGTCCCCTAGTCTCAGAGCGTAGGCAATTACCTGAGATGGTGTCTTGGTGAGGAGATAGTCGCCATCTAAATCCTGCATGCAATCTAGATGCGAGGGATTGAGTTCTTCTTCTAATGCTCTCAAGAATTCCTCCAAGGGCGAAAGGGATTCCTCTCCATGCTCTGGGCTCTGAGCTCCCTCAGCCACCTGCTCCTGCTCTGCTGGTATCCACTCTCCCTCCAATGGTAATGGCTGGCCTGTACAGATTCTAGTGGCTACATATAGATGGTCTAGGTGTACTGACCCTGACGGATGGGAAGGGCTTGGGAAAGGGCAGAGAGACCTGTGGAAGGAGATCAGCACTGGTGCCGCCTGTTAGTGTGCTCTTGTGACGATGACTGACTAGTCTATGAACTTGCTGGATTGTCTGACGAAGGGGTGATTGGGTAGAGTAAAAGTAGAGTCTAGTTCTAGTGAAACACCCAAGAAATCCTAATGGAAATCTCTAGGCAATCACCAGGGATACTAGAAAGAGTGTAGAAGAGAGCACCTCAAGTACTCAAGGAGTGGATCTCACGGGGAAATACCAAGAGAACTAGACTGGAGGTTATCTGTCTAGTCCTTGGGGTTTATATACTACTCTAGTGTTTGTACATGATTGTACCTAATCTATAGATATGTAGTCGTATATGGTCATACCTTGTGCCCTAATGGTCAGGGGTTGCCTTCGTGAGTCTTCTAGATGGAGATTAAGTATAGCTTTTGAGGCTATGAAGAATGGAAATGAATGAGTGGAAATTAATAAGGACTATGAGGCATAGCCTTGCACAGCACGGAAATGAAAAGAAGTTGTGCACAGCACGGAAATAGTCATGGGAACATTATATCTAAATAAGGAGATATTAAGGCACAAGGTGTGTGTTACAACTCTTTTCTCTTTCCTTCACATATCTCTCTTCTTCTGTCAGTCACACGTTCCTCATTTCTGTCAGTCACATGTTCCATTTGCCTTTCACCTGACCTTCTTGCCAAGCTGTCAGAACCCCGTTTGGTACATTTCCCATCTACGCATGACTCCAGATAACCCTTCAACCTGACACCCCACAACATCACTCCGCAGTCATCCTGTATTACTACCCTCTGCCCCAGCTCCACCTTCCTATCCTAGGTTTCTCATATCGTATATATAAACCCAACGTAGCACATTCCATGTCCTTAGCTTTGACCTACTTAGATCTTAGCAAATATATCTTGTTACTCGGAATACCTAGGCTTCTAAGGTCCCTGTCCTATCTTTGAGTGGATGCTCCCTCGAACCCTTGATCCAAACCGTCATCTGGATACCTCATCGATAGTCCACTGTGCCCAGACTTACCTTGAACCTCTGAACCCTCGACCTGGACCACCATCTGATTACCCTATTGTCAATCCACCGTGTCCAGACTTCCACCCATGAATCCTCACACAGAGTGCGGATAACTGGCCTATAAGCCCAGCCCCTTGTCTATCATCACTTGGTTACTTTGCCACCTCATCCTTCTAAGTCTGCGCTCGATCCTACCCAGACCAAGCATAACAGTGTGCTTTAATCTCTAAGTGCGAAGACTCAGTGTTTAAAGTCAGAGGATGTGAGTCTTGACTGTGTGAAGATGAAGGAGATAGATAAGATGGAAGATTAGATTAAATGATCAGTCATGTGACCAGATAAGATAAGATAAGAAGAGAAAAAGAAATGACTAAGTCTTGCAAAGACCTTGTGACAGTAGGGCTGTAACAGTATGAGTCAGTACAACTTATTAGAGATAAGAATAGAAAAAAACATAGCCCGGAAGTCCAAGGCTATGTCCAAATGGTGCATATCACAAGTACTGTGATCTGGATCTAGGATATGACTCATGACACAGAGTTCTGATGTCATCCCATATAAGCTTCCTATATCGAATAGAGCTTAGGGCATGGCAAGTCCCAAAGGGGCTGTTGGTCATAGGGTATGTGTGACTCTCATACAGAGTTATACCTAGTCATAAGACTAGTGAGTCAGATATGTTGTTATGGTTGCATTCTATGCTAACCTAACAAGGCTCAGTTACTACTGAACCTAAGAGTAAAGAACACTTTTCTTCCTTCATTTTTATCTTTCTTGATCTTATCTTATCTTCTTATCAACCTCCTTATCTTATCTTATCACATCAGATCAGGTTATCTGATCTTATCCGCATCTTATCTAACATCTTATCCTTATCACAGGATTTAGATTCCTTTATGTCATATAGCTGTGTATCTAGACTCTTGCACAGCTCTCTTCTTTATCTCCATAGCTGTGCATCTAGACTCTTGCACAGCCTTCCTTTTAATTTCCATGCTGTGCATCTAGACTCTTGCACAGCCTTCCTTTTAATTTCCATGCTATGCATCTAGACTCTTGCACAGCCTTCTTTTTTTAATTTCCTTGCTGTGCATCTAGATTCTTGCATAGCCTTCTTTTTTTAATCTCCTTTCTTTTCATCTCCTTCTTTTTAATCTCCTTTTACATGTACATGCCTCATGCCTAGTGCTGTGCACTCCTTAACCCTTAACCCTTAGATCCTATGCAGATCTATCTGAGATAGATCTTTCCCCTTTTAGCTAAAGTGCTGTGCATCTTAGATCTATGCACTGCCTCTTTTAATCTCCTTCTTCATATGCCCTTTTATGGTCTTTATTAAACCTTATATGCTTCCATTCTGCCACAGCCTGCTGTTACAGCATGTCTTTCATTTTATCTATGCTTCTCTTCCATTTTGATGCCTGGTGCATCACAGCCTCTTTAATCTCCATGCCTCATGTAGAACATGATGCCTGGCTATTTAATCTTATATAGATGTATCTTAGATTAGGTACAAACATGTACATACATAGCCTGAGGCTATATAAAGCCAGGAGCCTAGCACTGGAGTCCCCAGTCTAGTTCTCTTGGAGTTTTCCCCTAAGGCCATAGAGTGGACCCTTGTGTGGTTGCCTCTAGCATGGAATTATCTTGAGCTATGATGACTCATCCTTATTCCCTTGGGTTTGATACCTACCTACCCCTAATCTTAGTTCTTGGTCTTGAGGACCTACTATCTCCCTGCACTACCCCCTGGTATTGCTTTAGGGTTGTTTCATATGTGCTATTTTGACTTGTATCTCAGTACCTATATTGCATATTAGGACTAGTACAGCCTAATAGGATAGTTACTAATATATGCTACCAAGCTGGAGCATTGACTAGCAAGCTCAAAGCATTGATAAGCATAAGAAGGAAATACTAGTGACAAAGCAAGTACTGCTGTTGTGCACTAGATATTTCAACAGATAGCGAGGTTAAAAAAAATGTGCCATACCCTTTTCCATTTCTCTTTGCAACTATAGGCCATCTTGGCCCCTCCCTGAACTGGCTGGGGGAACTTACTGACCACATCATTCCAGAATGCCAGCTTAAATGTGTGACCGTCACCCATCATTGCCTTGCTTGTTGATATGCTATCGAGAAGGAAATCTTCATCCTAGGGCATCTAGTAGGTAGATTGACCAGATTTTGTGGCTGATCAACTCCTTTCGCTGCCAGAGTGGGATGTATCTTCTGCATTGGTGGCCCTCTCCTTTCCCTCCCTCCCTTTCGAGCTGGATTGGTGGGGAGACATATGGGTGGTCCATTTGGAAGGCATTGGGGTGACAGAGAGAAGTGTCGACACAATGTCAACACTAGCACTGAGTGCTGTTTCAAGTCATAGTGTATCTCCAATATGTCTGAACCCTTCTGCTCAGCATCCTGGCATACTTGCTGTGCAGTGTTTAATCTTATAGCTCCGCCCCAACCGTCAGTCACGTGGAGACGTGGGTTTTCCTAAAACCTCGACCCGGGTCTGGTTGGTGTTCAGGCCCTAAGTTAAGCTCCGAATCCGAGTGCCTGAGTCAATCGCCATCGTCGTAGGTGGCACATGAATGCCTCTGGACCACGATTCAGTAGGTGCACAGACAGAAATGTTCCTGACAGTTGGAATACCAAGCCACGGGATGCTGTCTAGTGGAATCGATTGAATACATTGTACTCGGGACGGCAAGCTTTGAAGTGCGCAGCCGCCTTCTCCAAGTTCCGTGGAATTAATTACCAAAAGGGGAAAGCCTAATACAGACCTCCGTTGAATTAGCTCCGACTGTCTCGTGCCAAACTGCAATCTCGAAGAGCCTTCAGGTTCACCTCCCGTCCACATGCATCCCGCACTCCGTCTGGAAGAGATTCTTTTGAATATCTTTGGTCAATGCTACCCACCAAGTTCGACAAGCAGGCAGCGTGCCCCGCGTGCCACCGCTGACCTCGCCGCGCTGGCCAGAACGTGTCGCACGTTCAAGGAGCCAGCACTGGATGTGCTTTGGACAGAGCTAGTCAACCTGTCTCCTCTCGCACGATGTCTTCCTGAGGCCTCACATCAGGTGTACCCAGGATACACGGTAAGACGGTTTCTGATTTTCACAGTAAACTGTCGGCATTGAAGTCATACGAAGTGGTATTCATTCAGCAGACCGCTAAAGCAGAGAGAGTGGGATACCATTCGAAGCTACACCCGCCGGGTCCGATCCGTATTGGACTTCACGAGAGGGCTCAATTGGGACTCCGTTAAAACACTCTTTAACCCTCCTACCCCTGATCCAATGTTCCCGAACCTCCGCATCCTGCGCTGGGAATTCATAAGAGAAACCTTCCCTTTGATGCATCACCTCGCGGTCTCGTCATTGACTTCCCTCGAGATTAACTTTGTGTTCGGGGATGTTCCTCCATTTCACAGTTTCCCACAATCACTTGGTGACCTCTGCCCAAATGTGAGGAAGTTCCGAATACGCATGCGTCGTCCTCAGGTCGGCTCGGACGAAACTATTTCCGGTCTGGTGCGCCGTTGGACGAATTTACAGGTCCTCTATTGTCCATATGTCACCTTGGACACCGATACACTCTCACATCTCTCCCGCACACCTTCCTTGACTAATCTGTCGTTTGCATTGAGCACTGTTGTAACGGACTACATCACCTCATCCGACTCCATACTCATCTTCCCTAAACTGCGCGATTTGGAAATACTTTCGCAATCATTGGAGTCCGTCTCGGGGCTGCTTTCTCGTATTCGACTACCAACACTGGAGTCTCTCACTGCCTACGTCGACTGTTGCCCTTCCAAGTTTGCTTTCAGATCATATCTGATCGCTGTTCAGAAGATTTGTACCTGCCACTCCCTTGTCAGCTTGGAGCTGATTCAGACACGACCCCCGAGTTCTACCAACAACGATTTGGAGCAGTACCAGCTTACCCTTGATGACATCCGACCCTGCATAGGCTTTGACCACCTCCGTCGCATAGATATCAATACCGCTTCGACCGTGAGCCTGACGGACGATGACCTCCTCGAGTTGGCGTCTGCGTGGCCCCATCTAGAGCATCTCCTCATAAACGAAGAGTCGGGTTGGAAAACCGAAGGTGGAATCACACCAAATGGTCTCCTCCAGCTCCTCCAGAGACTCAAATCACTCCATCACCTTTGTCTCGCCATCGACACGCGGGGTTATACAGAAATCCCTTCAGCCCTCGAGTCGACTCGGATCGCTGGATTCACTCCCCGATTCCCCTTGTCCGTGAATGTGGCTGACTCGGTTATTCGACCCGAGTCTGTCGACGCATTGGCGGCTTTCTTTGGGGGGATCATGCAGCAGTACACCAACGTTACTTCTTGCTACTGGAACACTTCTGCGATGGCAGACCGTCTGGATTCGGATATTTTGAAAAAGCTGTGGGAAGATGTGTTCGTGAAAGCCCATGAGCGGGTTAGGGCTCACTGTTAGACCTCATGACGGTCTCCGAGAGACCTTGAAGGACAAGCGAATGTGGAGAGACCAGAGGTTACGATCTTGTGTCGGGAAAGGTGGAGTATGGTTCAAGTTAGTCCGTATTTTTGACTCGATCTTGGTTTTGGTTGTTTTGTGCATTCATTTTTTGCGTACGACTCGATGGTATATCTTCTGATTTATCAATTGGTTTGGACCCTTGGTTTTATTCATACGTGCAAACCTACTACGTTCCGGTTACTTTACAGTTCATTGCCGCTTTTGCGTGCTAATTCACTGTCTGCCAGTACGAGTGTCAGACATATTTTGGATTTATCCCTCCAACAAGCCTAATCGGGTATACGTAATTGGGGACGATAAAGCGTCTCAACGTTCAACACTGCACTTCACGACCCTGAACCAAAAGCGAAGCCTCGAGGACTCCTCGTTCATGTTCGCCACATCCTAGCGCTGGCCAACAGCGCAGGAATCATCAACAGTATCAGAGATTGAGCCCAAACTAGACTTTCCTCAAGATCATGCTCGGGAAAAGCATAGGGGAATACCTGTTCATGAGGGCCGCGATCGCAGCACTTCGACTCATTGCTCCACTCAGTGTGCTCTGGGTAGCCCGGATGCTACTAGTACCCGCGCCCGCTTACCATGACCCCAAATGGGCGCCCCTCTATTCCAGTTCGCTGATCTACGCATCTTTAGAGGCTGCTTTCTTCATGTGCGTTTACCTGCCGAGGCGATACCATCTTCAAAAGGCATGCACCATCATTCTCCTCGTGGTAGTCCATCGCGTTTTCCTGACCTGTCGTTTCGCCACTCGTTAGGCGGCGAATCATCCCAGACTGTCCCGCGGAGAACGCCGGGTGCTCTTCCAGCGATGCTCTGAATACCTCGGGTCCGCTGACTACCCATCCGGGTGGTTCTTCCACTCTCAAAATTTCCAAAAGCAGAACGTCTTGGAGTGGCTATTGTGGGCTTTGTTTTCGACGTCCATGAATGCGAGGCAGGAAGAGTGGGAAGACGAGATCGTCGAGTACATGGCTACCGTCGAGAGCGTTCTTGGACAAGCGCTCCCGGATGGCTACAACAAAGATACCCTATGCATGAGGTTGACGCTCGATCCGGTCCTCATGGTGCATCGACCATTGTTGTGGTATTTGGTAGGTTGCATATCGGAGGTGGAAATGGATCTGCATAATGACCTCGTTGGAATTTCCAGATCGTTGGCGTCGTTGATTTCTGGACTAGTCTTAGACTCTATGCGCTCGGGTTTCGTCATTACAGTGACAAGAGGTTATTCCAATCATTCCCACCTCGTCCGTTCACCTTCTTTTCGCGCTCTTCCAGCGTAAAAGGCCTTTCGTACTGGTACCGACCCCACCACTCACTCGAGGAGAACCCAGTGCTCTTCCTTCATGGAATCGGTGTATGTAGATCAGCATCTCCTGGGGGTGCAAGACTCTATTTCCCGTCTCGCATGCTGATCCGAAGTTTGATAGATCGGATTACACCCGTACACTCCCTTTCTCGCGGACCTTGCATTACAACACCCAGACATCGGCATCGTCGTTCCCGAATTCCTCTCCATCAGTTCCCGCATCACCACCCCGCCACTCTCGCGCAACGCCACCCTGACCACGATCCAACACATTCTCGATACCCACTCCCTCCAACGCGTCGTCATCGCCGCACACTCCTACGGCACCGTCGTCACCGCCCAACTCTTCCGTTGCCCAGAAACCGCACCCCGCATCGCAGCGACGCTCTTCGTCGATCCGATCCCCTTTTTACTCCACCTCCCCGATGTGGCGTACAATTTCGTGTACCGATCGCCTCGGACCGCGAACGAGTGGTTGTTGTGGTACTTTGCGAGTCGGGATCCAGACGTGGCCCGTACGCTCTCGCGACATTTCTTTTGGTCGGAGAATATCCTCTGGAAGGAAGATCTCCGGGACAAGGACATCGCGGTCGCGTTGAGCGGGCAGGATTCAGTGGTCAATGCGGAGGCGGTGAGGAAGTACTTGACGGGGGAGGACGAAGGGGAGATGTACTGGAGAGGAAGAGGGTTGGAGGTGTTGTGTTATCCGGAATTGGATCATGCGATGATTTTTGATGCCAAGGCAAGAAGGCGACGGTTGATGGATGTCATGGACAGGTTCGTCCATGGTCTCTGATAGAGTCCCCTTTTTCCTTGCCCTTTTTTGCTCGGTTGGCGGTGCACGTTGTGCAGTGGCAGGGGGTTTATTTTTCTTTCAAGTTTTATATGACCCAACGCGCAATTAAAGGCATCTGTTTATACGAGACTTGGCTCTAACGAGCCCATATCTCGAGCGCGGTATATGTATACTGTTACGAATTTATCTCGATTGTGACGTTGACATGGATGTTCCGGAGGATCCTTTGAATGTTCGAATTCAGCCCACGCTTCTCCGTCAAGGTCATAGCTGGAAACTCCCAACTTCCAGGGGCAAAAAAAAGGCATGATTCTCCGAAAGTGTTTGATGATCAACGGGACCCGCGCATCGAAAAGGAGACGACAGAATCATCATTGGCATTGACAAGAGATGCAATTGTATATCGGTGTTGTATGATACGTATGAGGTGAGTTGATTGAATGACCATCGAGGGTCATGGTAACGACGAGACAGGTTAACGCTTGACCCAAGTGTACTGTCGATGACCGAGTTAGCAGACCGCAAGGCACGCCAGAATGAAGAAAGGCTGAGAACGAGACAGAAAAAACATACCGCCTTCCGTGCCTTGGCCAGGCCAGTCTTTTTTCGCTCGACCATACGAGGATCCCGCTTCATCAAATTGGCTAAACACCAACCGCACTCAGCACTGTGCAAACCGAGAAATGCGGAAACAAGGTACCTTTTCTCAGAATGGGCTCTACTTCTGGCACATGGGAAGCACACGCTCTGGATATTGCGAGCGCGACGGCGCCACTTTGACCAGATGTACCGCCGCCACGAACGAGAGCGAACACGTTGTAGGCACCGAGAAGACCGGTCAGTTTCAACGGACGAAGAACGGCTTCGCGATCGGCAGGTAGAGGGAAGTACTCTGCGATAGGAGCGGCATTGATCAAGACTGACGTTGTTGGTGGAGAGGGAACTTTGACCGAAGGAGAGAGAAGTGTAGAAACGGTCGTCGCCGCCGGATCGTCCCCCGAGACGTTCGACTCTTGAGTCTCGTTTCGCGCCTTGATCATCCACACCCTCGCTGTACTGGTCTTTCTCCTGCCCACGGTATAACTCCTCCCATACGCGTCCAACTTTGCCCGCTTGCCCACCATCGCCTGCTTCAAGATACGTCTCTCGCGTGCTTCCACCTGTTTGGTGCTTTCGAATGAGCTTATGAGTTCCCCAAGGGACTGCTCCAGTTCGTTGATACCAGCCGTCTTCGCAATGCGATGGTACAGCTCCAGTTCTTTGAGCGACAGAATCAGTTGACTGTACATCCCCGCACTCAGATTGACATTGAGTTCCGTGCCCATGTCTGCTCTGTCCGCCCAAGCTGGTTGTGCGGGCGGGAGCGCATCGAGGGCAAACTTGGGGAGGGGATATAGTTGGAGAGATTTCAGGGTAGCCCTCGTGGAATGAATGGCGTCTTGAAGGCCCCCGATGGCCTCGTAGTAGTCGGACCGCGTCGTGTAAAAGGTCGGCGTGGGTGGTCTCTGACGAGCGCGTTGAGGGAAGTACTCGGGGTCGTTGAGGGGGTCATAGTCATCTCCGTCCTCCTCTTCCACATTGCGCGTTTCGAGGGATGCAGGAGGTACGAAAGGTTTCGCGATGCGGGTGGGTGTGGACGTGGCAAATGTTCGGTGAGGGAGACGGTGAGGACGGCAGAGGTTGAGGACGAGCCTCGCAGCACCGAGTCGGGTTGCCATCCACAAAATTTTGGACGAGAAGGTGGTGTTCAGGGTCCGCCACTCGACGGAACGGAGTGGTCTGGGGTCTCTGAGGGATATGTTTGCAACCAATCTCTACTTTGATACACTACTGAACAACAACCCGAAAGAGCAGTCCATTTTCGACGTATCCCCATACAGACCTTCATGGGATCGATGCATTCCCTCGCATAACGAAATGCTCGGAGATCGGACTGTGTTTCCCTGATCCCCAGAACGTTACAGCGGCTTCTTTGTGTGCGCTGTAAGTGCGCTGTTTGCACTTGCAAAACGATTGATATTCCCTGAAATTGACCCAACTGCATTCGTTCAGAACCACCCTAAGGGTGGACCGCGGGGAAGCGATGTTCCGCACTAACGTTGAAATGCGTTCCTAGCCCGAGCTGGCTGCTATATTCCACCATAAGAAGCCGTCTGTCTGCCACGCAAATAAAGGCGAATGGGTCAATGAGTTACCCTAACGAAATCGAATTTCGTTGGCTATTGGGCCATGGTCGAAGCATCATATCTATATTCACATCATCTCGTCAATGAGGCGCGAGAACTGTGGTCAGAATGACTGTATCAATGACAACCCACACAAAGCGGTGACAGTATTGGAGCGTACAGACGTGTTCGGTGAGCCAGGATCGGGATACATATCTGACATATGTGGGACTGCCAGTACGGGCGAATATCTCGATCAACCCGAGGATCATCGTCTTGGCTTTACCGACTGTTTAAAAGTTCCTTAATGTCCTGGCGAGGTTCTGTTGTATTGATTATGTCGTCTCTTTGGGAGTAAAATAGTGTTAAAACGTTGTCATGCATAGCCTTGCTGATTGCGGCCACTGGACGCCGATGCCACCGCTGACGCGGAACCAAACACCCTCCGAGTCCGGCAGTGTGACCCTCCTAAGCATCAACGTCGACAGCGCTCTCACCGAGGACGGTTCTGGTCGTCTTCTAACCTGATTTTTTCTTCATTTAATTGCTTGGCAACTTGCCGTCAAACCAGTCTTCTTGATGGCGCTCTGTGCATCTTCGGGTCGTAATTGGACTTGGCTTCGTCGATCTACATCCTCACTTCTCACTCTGACACTCGTATTCTCACTCTTCCTGTCCTCAGTCCATGCGCAGTGTAAGGTCTACTGGTTCTCCATCAAGGCAGGACGCT
>QFEI01006615.1:1742-29001 GCA_003316145.1 Neoboletus magnificus | reverse complement strand
ATCCAAGAAAGGAAGGATTATTCCGCTCTCACCATAAGAGCAGGAAGAAGTCACAGCGTTCATAGACGATCAGCTTGCCAAAGGCTACATCTGACCTTCTAAGTCCCCTCAAACATCCCCAGTGTTCTTTATTCCAAAAAAAGATGGAAAGAAGCATATGGTATAGGATTACCAATACCTCAACAAACACACAGTGAAAAATTACTACCCACTGCTGTTGATCTCACAGCTAGTTGAGAAACTTAAAGGAGCTAAATTATTTACAAAGATGAACCTTAGGTGGGGATACAACAATGTGCACATCAAAGAAGGTGATGAATGGAAGGCAGCGTTTACTTGCTTCCACAGAGCTTATGAGCCACTTGTTATGCATTTTGGACTTTGTAACTTCCCCGCCACTTTCCAAGCAATGGTCAATGACATCTTTGCTGACATGGACAGCGTCATTGTGGTCTACATTGACGATATCCTTATCTTTACAAAAACCAACAATCAGAAAGAATACAACAAGATCGTTCTAGAAGTTCTTCAGAGATTGAAGGAAGACAACTTTTTTATTAAACCAGAAAAATGCACATTCTCTGTTAAGGAAGTTGACTTCCTTGGGATGATTGTCAGACAAGACAGTATCTTCATGGAGGATGATAAAGTTAAAACAATTAGGGAATGGCCAGCATTCAAAACAGTTAAAGGCGTCCAGAGCTTCTTAGGTTTGGCAAACTTCTATAGAAGGCTCATCAAGGATTATGCAAAGGTGGCTAGACCCTTTCATGACCTAACCAAGAAGAACAAACCATACTGTTGGGAAAAACTCCAGAATACAGTGTTTGAAATGCTTAAGGCAGCATTCACCATTGCACCAGTTCTTATTTACCCTGACAACACATGTCGCTATCACCTAGAATGTGATGTGAGCAACTTCACAACAGGCACAGTCTTATCTATAGAGAAAGAAGGAACATGGCACCTCATTGCCTTCTCATCTCATGCTATGACTCCACAGGAATGGAATTACCCTATCACCAATAAAGAGATGTTATTGATTATTCAAGCTTTAGAGCAAAGGTGGCACCATCTAGAAAGTGCTAAGTTCAAATTTGAAATTTGGAACGACCATGCCAACTTGCAATGGTTTATGACAAGACAGGATCTCAATTGCCGACAAGCACGCTGGGCAATGTACCTATCTCAATTCAACATGTCTTGGGATTACAAACCAGGACCATCCATGGGTAAAGCAGACGCTCTCTCTAGACGAGAAGACCACATGGAAGGAATCAAGGAGAATAATAAAGGCATTATTGTTATCTCCCCAGACAAAATCAGATCTAGTATCTTGATAGTGGATGATGGGGAAATCCTAAAACAGAAAATCTTTAACATGACTTGTTTGCTCAGTGAAGCAGAAGTTCAGAAACTTCAAAAGAAGCATACCATCAGTGAAGAACGTGATGGATGTCTTTACAACACCATGATACCCCCATAGCTGGACATCCTGGCTATGAGAAAACCTTAGACCTGTTGCAGCACAACTATTATTGGCCTGGAATGGCCATATTCACTCACGACTACATCACTAGATGTAAAACATGTCAACACTTCAAAGACACGAACATAGCCCCAGCTGGCTTATTACAACCGTTGCCAATTCTGCAGATCCCCTGGGAATACATCACATCCAATTTCATCACGGGATTACCCATTTCCCATGGTTATAATGCTATTCTCACAGTCGTAGATTGGCTATCAAAAAAAGTGGAATTAATTCCATGCACAGAAAAATGTTCCGCCCTTGACACAGCAAAGTTATTCCTTGATAATGTATGGAAGCATCACGGACTTCCCCATTCTATCACCTTAGACAGAGGCCCCCAGTCTGCATCCCAAGTTATGCTAGAGCTTAACAAGGCACTGGAAATCAAGACAAAACTCTCCACTTCCTGTCACCCACAAACCGATGGACAATCTGAGATTGTTAACAAGGAAGTTGGAAAATTCCTACACATCTTCTGCTTTGATAAGCAAGAAGCATGGAGTGATTGGCTAGCTGTCACTCAATTTAGTATAAACTCTAAGACTCATTCCACAACTAAGAAGTCACCCTTTGAAGTCACACAATCATATCAGCTGAGATTGGGAATTGAACGCATCTCATCCGATAAGGCACTGTTGGTGCAAACCTTCAGTTCAGATATGACTTCAACATTGGAATCAGTTAAAGAAAACTTAAAAACAGCACAAGAGTGAATGAAGCTCAATGCAGATAAACACAGATCTATACCACTGGAGAACAAGTTTGACCAACAAGTTTGGCTTTCCACCAAAAACCTACGCCTTACACAAGCTTCTAGAAAGCTCAGTAAACATTGGCTAGGCTCTTCTGAGATTCTCACATTAGCAGGTCCTAATGCTATTAAATTAAAACTACCGAGATCTATGCAGATCCACCCTGTCGTGAATATCTCACAAGTCAAACTGTACAAGGAGCAAATGGAGGGACAAGCCTCACACCACCCAGGACCAGTAACAGTCATGGAAGACAGAGACAACAGATGGGAGGTTGACTACATCATAGACTCTCATTTTAAAAATAAAAAACTTGAATATCTAGTCTGCTGGAAGGGCTACGATGACACAGATCGCACTTGGGAACAGCAATGAAATCTCACCAATGCCACAGGAGCATTACATGACTACCACAATTCCCACCTCTCAATGCCTAGAGCACTGAATATCCCACCCAAGCAATTCCTGCTCAACTTTCAAAAGCAGCCAGAGCTGTTCACCAAAATATTGAAAAAGCAAACTCCTTTCAATCATCTGGAATCCAATTCATAGAGAGAGGATAGTGTTATGGTCCAATTACCATCACAGGTCTTTGCAAGACTTAGTCTTTTTCTTTTTTTTCTTATCTTATCTGGTCACGTGACTGACCATTGTTACGCTCAGTCCGTGGTTAGGCTGCGAACGTAGACCTTCAATGGAGAGGAGGAGCTTAACATGTGGGATCAAAGGTTCTAGATCGAGCGTCATCAAAGGGGGACTTCTCTTGGTATGACAGACAAGGACGGTCATCAAGGAGATTCCTTGAATGATGGAGACAAGGGGATCGCAAGGGAAGGAAATCCCAAAGCAATAGGTCAAGGGTCAAGAGCAGGGGGAGGCTTTGAGCACTGTTCAAGCCCTTTGAGTTCTCAAGACAAGAGGAGGAGATTGTATACAGGTAGAAAGGTAAGATCTAGCTTATCGTTACATGGTATCAATGTCAAGTTTAAGTATAGCTTGAAGTAGTTTAGGGCAAGTGTGAGTACAAGAGAGAAGATAAAACAGAAATGAATAAGAGGCTATGGAGAATGTAAGCTCGATTACGAAGGGTGCAAGAGGAACGGATAATGACAAGGATGAAATGAGTAATCAAGCAAAGAGAAAAATAAGTCCATGAAAATAGCAGGAAAAATAAAAGCAGAGTAATACAACATAACAACCATCTAATCTTATCTTATCTTGCATCTGCTACAGTCAAGGTTCACACCCTCTGACTTTAAATACTAAGGCTATGCCCTTAGAAACTGATGCATACTTGTGCCTTAATATTTTCTTATATAGATATATTGTTCCCATGACTATTTTCATGCTATGCATGACTTCTCCTTCATTTCCATCCTGTGCAAGGCTATGCCTCACAGCCCTTTTTAAGTTTTATTTCTTCTCTTCCATTTCACACAGCCTTGATGGCTATGTTTAATCTCCATTCAGAAGACTCTTATGAAGGCAACCCCTGACCATTAGAGCACAGGGTATAACTATATACAATCATGTACAAACAGTAGAATAGTATATAAATCCCAAGGGCTAGACAAATAAACTCCAGTTTAGTTCTCTTGGTTTTTGCCTCAAGATCCACTCCTAAGCACAGTAGTGTTTACTCCTCTTTTCTTCTTACCTAGTATCTCTGGTGTCTGCCTAGAGTCTCATTAGAGACCTTTGGGTGTTTCATCAGCACCAGGCGAGGGTTGGGAAATGGAATACACCAAAAGATATTCTGAAATTAAGGAGGTCCAAGTTAGTGATCTGCTCAACATGAGCAACACAATTTAAGGATGCACATCTGAACAGGATGAAGTCCAAGCCACTTCGAAATCTCTTCTACCTTAGTTCAGCTTTCTTTTCAAGCTTTGAGTGCAGCTTCAGCCTGTTCTTGCGATCGGGGTGCAGACAATATGGTAAGATCATGAAGTTCATTCAAGGAGACCAAGCATACAGGACAGAAACATTTGGCAAGGCAACCATGGATAAGGGACATCATACACCTGCAGGAACTGTGATAAGCTACTCATCCGCATTAAAAACATCACCAGCAAAGAAGCTTACTATTCTGCATAATCTGCAGAAAGAATTAAAATAACAGGAAATAGAGTCCACTCAATCTTGTCATGGCAAACATGCACATAGCCTGATCTTGCATGCTGAATGACTTCCTCCAATAGTTTGAAGAATGATTCATGCCAGACAACACACTTGAACATTGTATAACTGAACTTCCCATCTTCTTGGGCATCCTCAAGAACCTGTTAATGTCATTGACAAATGTCACTTGTCAGCCCAGTTACTTGGGGGCTTACAATTGGTAGCCACCCAATGAACATACCTCCCCTGATACCATTGCTATTCTGTATGTGTGCAGGGAGATTGGCACAATATGCAATGACTGTTACATTTTCTTCTTCTTTTTTCCCTTTTGATACATCTTGATGGACTTACTTTCCTTTTCGCTGATTACTCACCCTATCCTTGTCATCATCCATCCCCTTCGTATCTCCCCACTTGCTTCATAATCAGCCTCACTTCCCTCACATAGCCTTACTTCATTTCCGCTTCATTTCCCATCCCTAACTACACCTGCCCTAAGGTACTTCGAGTCTTACTTAAACTCGACGTCAATACCATATACAACAAGCTAGATCTTACCTTCCTACCTGTATACAAACTCCTCCTCTCATCTCGAAACCTCGAAAGGCTTGAGTGTCATTCGAAGTCTCTTCCTGCTCTTGATCCTTGACCTATCACCTTGGGACTTCCTTCCCTTGCGATCCATCGTCTCCATCGTCTGAGGAATCCCTTTGACGACCATCCTTGTCCATTGTATCAAGAGGAATCCCCCTTGTCGACATTCAACCCAGAACCCTTGATCCTACTTGTTGAGCCCATCCTCTACCTATTGAAGGTCTATGTTCGCAGCCTAACCACGGACCGAGCGTAACAATGACAGAATATCCTTTGACTGTCCCAAACGATGACAGTTTCAACTTGTCTGCATAAAGAATGAATGTGAGTGGAACTGGATTCTCGGCAGAGCATGGTAGATCAAATTACATTCAATTGTATTAATATAGTCTAAGCACAGATGCAAAGCTACAGACAACATTCAGCAGTGATACAACCCACCTGTATGTCCCACCAACTATCAGCTATTCAAGGTTCATTGTAAAACTGCTCAAACTGTACACCATTGTGCTTATACAAATGTTCCACATCCCACACAAAGTGGGGTGCAAGGTAAGGGTTGTTGAGAAGGTCAAGTGCCCATCACCACACAGATCTAACATGAACCTCAAATTTGTGCTGCTCTCTCTTATATGGGGCAGAAACCATATGTGGAACAAACTGTAGATAGTAATACATATTGTCAGGATTCAAATAGACCTTACAGCACATGAACAGAATTTAAATATACACTATCTGCTTACTGGGATGAGTTCTTCCATAGCCCAATCACACATTTTGCAAAGCTCAGCTTTGTTCTTCAAGACAACTTGGGCTTTGCCCTTGGCCACACAGGATACAAGGTTGAGAAGAGAATCAACTTGTCTGTTGTCAGGGGATTCAGGTCCTGGTTCAAGTGCTTCTGTTGATGGAACACTGATATCATGGGAAGTTTCAGATTCAGAGCATCGGTGTAATGACACTGTCAGACAAAAGAAAAAAAGACTACATACTTTCATTGCCATCAAAGGCATGTGCTTCAAACACATTCCTGTCGGCTGGATTATTTTTCACATTTGGCAAATATATTGATAGGCTGGCAACCACCACTTCATGTGGCTTAATGGCAGAGATTTTGTGTTTGGAATGCAAGTGTAGCTGTTCTGGATTCAAGAGGTAAGTCAAAAAGTTCCAGTAAATCACAAGAATATCTCCTCTGTGCTCACTGTCAAGTGTCTGTTCATAACGACACCCTGCTCATGCACTATCTCTCACTGCTTCTTCTCAGGCTTTGTAGCTTATCTCATGCTTCTTGAATTCCTGCTGCTTGAATGACTTCCCACATGTTGGACAGGGTATTTGGTTATTGAGCATTGCCTCGGAATAGTTGTATTTTTTTCGAGGTCGTCATTGAATGGGCATGGTGGTTGAGGGGAGAGAAGGCATGAAGAAGAACGGCCAAAATTAGATACCATAGATACCATATGTGCACAGCTTCCATCATTCACGTGACATTGATTATCAGGTCACACGCATTGGGAAAATGTCATTATAATTCGACGTGCCCATTATGGTCGCCTATCTAACATTTACCTGCGATGCCCATTATTACGGCCCATTATTATGTCATTGTAATGGGCCTTATCAGGACTTGACCCGGAATGGTAAGCCGGCGGCATTAGCATGCGGCAAAAAAAGTTGCGACATTACATTTGGAATATTGTCGCTGCTTTCCGTTTTAATATAAAATATTGGTGCTGTTTTTTTTGTTTGCCAATACAATATCTTCAGACCGAGGTATAGTTCCATGTCGAAACTTGGAGTTTGCACAGGATCCAGTACTTATTGTTCGTGCGCGCATTCGGGCGGTGTCAAAACTTGATATCCGAACCAGGGCCAGGACGGTTGCACAAACTTCAAGTTTAGGCGCACGCATTTCTGACCGTTAAGACTTCAAGTGTTTCTGCTTTCGAAACGCCAAGTTATATTTGAAGTATTACCTTCACATTCTCGACGCCATTTTCACCCTGCTTAAATTCTGCAAAACGCATCGTGCTAGGCAACCAGGGGACCTTGAGGGGCTCTGTACGTTCGTAGCTTCACGGGCTCCATTGTGACGATCTATGCATTTAACAACCATACCGGGTTATGCGTCGTCTTTCTGAGCTCACGAGTCTGTTGGCTTTTCAAGATATTCATAACATGACGGTACGCAGCATGATTACTGATAGTCCCAACTTTGAATGGCAATGAGAATGGATTGGCCCGTGCTACACAAGATCCCTCCATCATCGTGTACAGTGCGTCATCTCCAGCCACGGACTGCTGTACTTCATTGGGCAGTCTCGTCCCGTTCTCCAAATATTGTCCTCACCTCGACGACCTGACTCTTCGAGTGGGGGCCAGTGATCCCAATACATCTCGAGCAAACTTAAAAACGACAAGGCAACCGCTACCTTGCATCCGGGTCTATTGGACCCCTTCCCTCGGATTTCGCTACCCATCGTACCAAGGCGACATGCCCAGGCAGGGTGAACAAATACGGAACAGAGCGTCTCAAATCACTGACAGACGACTCGAGGCGACGCCGCCACACAAGGTAACTTGAGGTGACCTTACATGAAACGGTTTGTCACATGTCATGCTTCATTTGATTTATCTGTTACCGCTACATCGCTCACCCCTTTTGATCCATCGTCTACCAGCCTAGGCAGTCCAAGACAAGTTGGAAGGCAGGTTTCCCGCCTTAAACTCTCCTTCACACCGTCCGGTCCGTCCCAGCTGACAGATTACTCTCATGGCTGTACGGATGAAAGGGAATGCATATGGTCATGTCATATTCCGTTTTCTGAATCGGGATGCGGCGCGTAGCCATCAGTCACTCTCGTCCAATAGGAAAATTGACGACCGCGGCTTGTGCGATTGAGTTCTACATACTTGGACTCTTCGATAGCATTATCATCTTATCGGCTTGCCGATACGGTGTCCAGGAACTAATTTTTTTGAAAAAGGAGGATCCACCAATGATGCGCATTTTTCGCGCGTTAGTTCGTGCGCTTGTTTTCCTCCCTGCTTTGTGTCTCTTTGATGAGCGATATCTACTGATAGGCATTTCTGCGAATGGCCCGTCGGCTCGACCACCGCGCTATCTTCATTCGTTTGATTACGTAAGCGCGAATTTACCGCCACCCTAGAAGGCATTCCAGTCATCGTATTTAGTATTTAACTACTACGATGGCTCGAAAACCCAGTTCACGTATATCCGCGCGACTGTCTCAGGCAGGCCAGCTTCACATGTCGTCGCCGTCAAGACGTTCGTTCGGTGTCCCCAACGCGCCGCGAACACTCCAGGACGGCGAGATCTCGGACGCCCACGGCCACAGGCAGTCGCGGCGCGCTTCCTGGATGCCGAATATCTTGTCCAGGTTGACGAGTCAGGACGAAGAGCTCGGTGTCAAGTCTCCAACTTCGGAGCGACCGCCCATCCCGAGCGCACTGCCTGCCAGGGAACCAGACGCAACTCCATTACCGGTGTTGTCTATGATCGTGTTGTCTATTGTGAGTGTGTCCCTCGCCCGCTTCTACCACGGCTCTCACCATCATGTAGACCATGCTAGGGGAGTTCCTGGCTGCAAACGTGTCAATGCCGTTCTTGCTCTTCATGGTCAAAGGCATGACTTCATGTGATATGTCATCCTGTCGTTCTTCTGAGGTGCTCGGTTTTTTCAGGCTTCAACGAATTTCAAGAGGAATCGGATATTGCCTTTTATACCGGCGTTCTAGGTCCGCATGCACGCGCTTTCATTCCCAGACATGCACTCACCCCGTCCATCCAGTGGCTGCATTCTTTCTCACTCAGTTCCTTACATCTCTACTATGGGTGGGTACAGACCATATTCAACGTGCTCTGCTGGGTTTACTCAGATGTCGTCTAGGCTACTGTGGCCGATAAGCATGGTCATCGGACCGTATTGTTCTTCTCCTTGTTTGGGAGTGCAATCACTGTTTCGGTTTTCGGCACTTGCACATCGTTCCGCCAGGCCCTCGCTGTCCGGTTACTTCAAGGGGTCTTTGCGGGTGCAGTCGGTGTGGCTCGCGGATGCGTTGCCACCGTGACCGACGTTACCAACGAAGGCAGAGCATACGCCATCATGGGGTAACCGATTCCTGCGATGCGGATATCACCCAGTTACTAACCAGTATGTTTCACTGCAGCTTTTGTTGGGGTTTTGGAGGTGTCGCAGGCGCCATCGTTGGAGGGGCATGTGCGTCATCTCGCGGTTGGTCATCGTTGTAATAGCTCTAACGTACATTTCAGTCGAGCGCCCTGCGGAAAAGTGGCCACAGGTGTTTGGTCCTGTCCCGTTTTTCGTTGATTATCCATACTTTTTGCCCTGCGCTCTTGCTGGTAGCGTTACTTTGATCGGTGCGACTCTTGTACCTTTCCATGTTACTTATCCCCCTCACTCCTACGTAGGCTCCATCTTGTCGCTTTTCCTTGGTCGAGATGGTGGGCCAAGAGAAGGCGCCATCCGTCTTCCCCCAGAGAAACCTGAAAACCAGCAGCCGCCCATCCTTGAAGAAGAAGAGATTCCGAGCGAGCCCTTTGAAAATGAACAACATGCAGGATTGTTCGCCGCTCTTAAGCGGAGAGTCTCGCGTTCTTTCTCTATATATACTGGCTCAAGCTCCCCAATTCTTCGTCCCACTGAGATCTCTACTTCACCATCCGTTCCTTTGATTTCATCTCCACCCATGAACAGACAAGGATTGAGTCGGGCGAACGGGTCCGCGTATGGTTACAGTGGCAATCAGAGACATCGACTAGCGAACACGATTACCCCACGCAGGAGCATGGCAAGCACGCTGAGGAGCGGGCGGAGTACCTACTTTGATGGCCACCAGTCGTCCCACGAGGGCTCAGAACTCGGCTTCACACAACGATTACTCATAGCAAACGAACACGCGGTGACAAACATTGCCGACTTGTGGGTCGCCGCTGCGATGAACGTCGATAACGAAGAGCAATACGATCTGGATGTCGGCATGCCCACGGACGAGGAGCAGGCAAGGTTGGACGACGAAGAGGATCTTGATGGACAGGATGTTTTGCGGGCAGTGCGTGGGAGGACGGATTTACGGAGCATTGACGGCGCAACGATATCGTCGCAGCTTGGTCCACGTTCACCGATGGCTATGTTCTCGTCTGCTCGAAGCGTCCCCCGACGCTCTATCTCACGGACCTCCGCATTTGGTTCATCCATGCTTGGTGGTGCCCGTCTTTCCCGTCGGTCATCCGCGACTGGCCCGAGTATATTCGCCCACGCGGGTGTCCGAACGCCGCCTGCAGTACTTGATGCACAATTGCGCGAAGCAGGGCCCTCGGATGCATTAACCCCTATTCTTGAGCGCCGCCGATCGGTAAACGCTATCAACGGAACCGAGGCTGGCGCTGCGGACGAGGTGGCAGAGAAACCTCCCACCTTGGCGTCCCAGCTCCCTATCCTGGTCATCATCCAATATGGGTTGCTAGCGTTGCACAGCACGACGCACGATCAAGTATTCCTATCGTATCTCGTCACGTGAGTCGGACGTTATTTTCCGGGTCGGTAATAGGGCTGATGTAGACAACGATAGCGATTATGGAGCTGGGGGGTTGAACCTGACCCCGGGAGATTTTTCGCAATTGAGTGCGTGTGTTGTTGGCATCGTAACCCAGAGTCCTGTTGATATTGTATTCTGCAGTTGCATTGATGTGTCTGTTCCAGATTGTCTACCAATTCCACCTCTATCCGTGAGTAACTTGTGTAATCGACTCTCCTATATGCTGGTGTTGATGTTTTTCCTTAGAAATATCGGGCACGTGCACATATTTTGCTCGCGAGCCGCAACATTTCTGACGCTGTCATTAGCCCTCCCCGTGGACGTTTCTCCCACATGGCGATGTTCCGTCTCGGGTCATTCTTGTTTATCCCAGCCTACCTGACTGTCATCCTGTACCGCGTCTTTGCAAGCGCGAGTGGCAATGGAAAACTTTTTCTCATGGCTGGTAAGTCCCTGTCAACGTCGTTCCAGTATTCCAAGTCTCATGGTCTCCTTTCTTCAGCGCTCTCTGTGAGCACGTAAGCGCATTTATCTTGACCGATGCTTGCCTTATTGTCTACTGACTAAATCCACAGCGCCGTTCGGTACTGTGGTAACACGTTTGCCTACACAGCGGTGGCCATCCTCCTAAACTACAGTATGTACCGTTCTTGTGTATGCCTGCCTCTCGCTGTGCCGAGACTAAATTACATTTTCCTTTTCTCCCAACAGTGACCCCACCAGCAGCGGTTGGCTTTGCCAACGGTGCTGCACAAAGTATCGTCAGCCTTGGGCGTTGTATCGGGCCAATTCTCGGAGGCTGGGTTGAGTTTCCGCCGCTTTTTTTGCCCTTTGTGCTCGAATGCTGACATGACGTATCCAACCCGTTGAACAGCTCTGGTCTGTGAGCACACAAAACGATCCCTCGGGGTACCCGCTTGGATTCCTGGCGTGTGCGGCCGCGTGCGCGTTTGCTGTTGCACACAGCTTTTTGATCCGATGATCTGATGGAGAGGGAGTTCTCTCTCACCCCTGCACTACCATATGCCCGATATACATGTATACACTACGCCAGGAAAAAGGATGGAGAGCGTTATTCATATCATGGATCATTTTTTTGTATAGTGTATTTTTTTGTATCATGCCGGTCGCCACCCACTGTCGTCGTCCCGCCTTTGTATCATTTTGTGGGAGACGGTTTGGTTGTCAGCGCTGTCTTGGGGCGACGAATAAGTACGTCGGACTCTCTTCGCTTTGCTTTTTTTTTGTCAGATAGAACGTACGTAAGTATAATTCATCTATGGCGAGCGAGTACAGTAGAGAGGGCTTTAAGTAGGTAGAGGAGATGCGACAAGCTAGGAACGTGTGCTAGTCCAGTTTCAATCTCTCGTAGGTTTCGAGTTCCCATAAACATAAAAACCAGATATGTATAACATCGAAAACAGAAGTAGCATGCCGACATGTCATCAAGGTATCATTACCCTCTTTGCTCAAGGGACTCGGAGTAAAAGAACGTAGGAGCGCGTGTGCACGACGATCCGTGACGCTTGTCTTTATCTTTTATCATTGTCATCATCATCGTTCCTCGTTTTCCCTTCCGGAACCACTCACAAGTTCTTTAATCCCCGATCCAAACCATATTCTCCAAAACTGCCCCTTATAACCCCCCACCCACCGACCTACGTCTCGTACGTCGACTTTTCTGCCAACGCCTCGTCGTACCGGCGAATCAACAGCCTCTCCACCCACCCACCCTTTGGAAACGGCTTATCCCACCGATTATGCAAATGCACCGCAAATATCTGTCCAAGCGCCCGATCGAGTCCACCCCCGGGTTCCAACCCGTACCCTTTTGCCCACTGCCCATCCGCACGATCGGGCACAAACGGATCAGGGACGGAATTGTCGAGTCGACAAGCGAGAGGATCGCTGAAGCAAGACGGGAGGATTTTGAATGGGGGAAAGGACTCGGCGAGGAGACGGCGCCAGAGACGGAGGTAGAGGATCGCACCCCAGTCTGTGGAGGGTGAGCGAGGTGGTGTGGAGGTGGCCATGAGATGGAATGCTTCGCAGAGATAGGGCGATTGTCGTTTGAAATGCATGAGAGCACCGTTGAGCGCCTGGTAAGCTTTGCCTGTGCAAAAGGAGGGGGGGACGCAAAAAAAGTGCGTGAAGTGAAGGAAACCAAATGTCAGTCAATGTGCGCGGTGAGAGGAACGACGTTACCCCAGCAGTCCCATTGCGTGACGAATTCGTGTTCCAAAAGGGGCTCGAGGTCGCGTGTGATGAGCATGTCCATGTCAATCCACATACCACCGTAGTGCCAGATGACGAGCAACCGAACGAGATCACCGTCGACCCATGCTTTCTTGTCGTTCAGCTGGAGAAGCTTGCTGCCTTCCATTGCTGTCCCCTTGGCGAGGGTGGGAATATCAACGATACCGAGGGAGAACGAGTCTGGAAAGTGTTGTAGGAACTTTTGCACGATCGGGTTCTCGCTCAGATCGCCGTTTGACCAGAGGACGAGACGAGAGCGGGCAAGGTGCTGAGTGGCGAAAAAGGATTTGAGCATGAACTCTTGACGTTCCCCGAGCGGGACGAGGTCCGTGCGCCAGTAGGTGTGGTACTGGTTGCGTTGTTCGGGTGGTATCCAAGGATCTTGATGGGCGTCATGTTCTGGCAGAGTGATGGTACCAGCAAAAGCATAACAGTCCATGCCCATTCGCATGGGGATACCTGCCTGAACCTCGAACCGCTTCTTACCATACAACTCCTCGGTGATGTTGTATAACGAGCTGACCCGATCTGGGTTAAAGCAACCCGACAGCGGCGTGAGGGGGTGAATTTCGTTGCCAATCCAGTTACGGTCATAGAAGACGAGGTCGATGTGGAGATGGGGCTCGAACGTGTGCCAGACCCACCAGAGCGCAAACAGAGCGATAGGTATCGCGAATTTCAGGATGTGGAACAATGCTCGAGGGCGCATCTTCAAGACGCCAGGATGTGTGTGCGAGGACGGGGATCGTCTCAGCCACCACCGACGCAACGACGGTGGGATCCACGTCGGCAGCGGGTTGGATTGGCGAAAGTTGGAAGAGTCGGGGTCGTCGTGAGTGGGCAGGACGCCGTACGGTGCTGGTGACATGAACTGGGAGCCCGAGCTTGAAACGCTTGAAAACGGTCAATCCGAGGTGGGAACTAGCAAGTTGCACGCTCGGGTTACGAGATTTTCGGAGTCAAACTTCACCGTTACTATGTTGCCCTCTCACCATCACGTCGCTGAGAACAATACCATAGCCTCTCTTACCAACCAAGCGCTGCAATTCACGAATGTCTAGAATAATTGGACGACTTCGGGAACAATTCCAGTCCACTCTTTCTGTTGGCACAAAGCACACACTCGCGTCCGACTCGAGGACGACGCTCTGTACGACATGTACTACACTAGACTTCACGAAAATGTTGCGCGATGGACTTCCCGAGGCAAAGATGGTTTCCCTGGGCACCCTTCTAGACATCACAAAGAAGAGTGATCGCTGCGCATTTTGCCGGCTCGTCGCTGATCTCATCCGGCGTCGTTGGCGTCTTGACGATTTCCCCGACGTTGACGTCCAAGGAACCAGCTGTTCTGTATCTGTACGTGAATGCGGTACCCTTGTTCCTAACCTTGACGAGAGGAAAAGAGCCCACCGCTTGTATATTCACGCTTCCCGTCCTCTGAACATAACCATCGCCTTGATGGCCGCCAGAGCGGCTCCTTATTTGGATATACAACTGTTAGAGCAAGACTCTCACAAAGTCGCTCGGTCAAAGGACGTTCATGGACGCCGAATCAAAGACACGGTGGACATCCATCTCATCAAAAGGTGGATCGACCTCTGCGAACAAACACACGGAGAAGCATGCAGCGTTGTATGGTGGAAGTCTGGGGGCGAGGATTTACCCGAATTCGTGAGGATGGTGGACGTGAAGCAGATGGCTCTGGTTCACGCAGGTCGCGGTTGCCGGTATGTAGCTCTTAGCTACGTTTGGGGAGGGTCTGGGGAGGATTATTGGACGTCAGGGGCGAATGCGAAGGCACGGAATCGTCGCTTTGGGCTCGAAGAGTCTGGCTTACCGGCGACCATCGTTGACGCCATCCAGCTCACTCGCCAGATCGGTGAACGGTACTTGTGGATCGATGCGTTGTGTATCATCCAGGACAGCCAGGAAGATAAGGCCGAACAGATAGCTGTCATGGACCGGGTCTACGGCCGGGCCGCACTCACGATCATTGCTGCGGGTGGACCCAGCGTCCGGGCCGGACTTCCCGGCCTGAGGGGAGGATCGCGAACAGTCGATCAGCACGTCGAGTGCGTTCAAGGACTTCATCTTTCAATACCACTTCCACCACTCGTGGAGGTGGTTGTCGACTCTACCTGGGATACGCGAGGCTGGACCTTCCAGGAGGGCCTACTTTCACGCCGTCGACTGTACTTCACCAAACATCAGATATATTTTGAATGTAACAAGGACGTCTGGTGTGAAGATTTGGTCGCGGAGAGCAAGATATTGCAGGGATCCTCTCATCCGATGCGCTTGTCAAACACCAATCTCTTCCTTCCCGACCCAGGTCGAGCCGTTTCGATGCATCACAGAGGCTACGAGGACGCCATGGAACAATACACCCAACGTCACCTGACCGTCGAGTCTGACATAATTTCTGCGGTAACCGCATTGACGAACGCGTTGACTAGAGTGCTCGAGCCCCCCGGAAGTAACCCCAGAGACGCCTTTCGATTTGGGATGTGGATAAGCGACCTCGATCTCGTCTTGTTGTGGCAGCCAAGACTAAACGCAGTGCATACTCGACGGACCGTGTCCAGTCCCGAGCACTCGCGCTGGCCGTCCTGGGCATGGTCCGGGTGGAAGGGCGCGGTCCAATACCAAGTCGAGTCGCACATGCTGGACGGGAGCGACCAAGATGTTCACCCACTCCCTGCGGAATCCCTCGTAACCATGTGGCATGTGGTCGACGAGGATGGGACGATCGTCCGATTGAACGTCAAACAAGTCCCACCAAGCTGGAGCGTCGACGAGAACACGGACGAACTCTCACCATACAAGTATGTCCCATCCAAGAGCGACCCGAGCGACCTTGTAGCACTGGATTTCGTACCCCCGAGGGGAACGCTCGTCTTTCGCACCCAGTGTGCACGCTTTCAAGTCTTGAAACTGGACGACGGCGCTCTTGCGGACCCGAGTCGGGCTACGGCTCACACCATCTTCCATATTGTTCCAGTTGATCAAGCATCTTCTCATCACGCTGGGCGCATTATCCTGCCTGTCTCTACACCATCCCCAGCCATCCTCGAATTCGTCGTTCTCTCACGGTGTGACTCACTTCAAGGGCTTTGGAACGAGGGCGTGTGGGGAAGATATTATTATGGGTGTATGCTGCATGTAATGGCGGTGCAGAGAATGCGTGATGATGCTCGGGTCAGTGAACGAATCGGCGTCGGTCTCATCGTCGAGTCTGCTTGGATGACGAACGGAGCGGAGGAATGTGTTGTGTTATTGGCGTGAATACCGAAACTACACTCTTTCATGTGTATAACAGTTGCTGCAAAACAGCCTCATGATGGCGTTCGTAAATAAGTTAGTCTCCAAGCATCCGGCACCGAGCTCCCCCGGACAACGATCAGGACATCACCTACGCTCATCGAGCACACCAACCGGATCCAGATCCCCCACACCCCCTTCCCACCTCTCCTTCAATCTTTCTTCATACCGCCCCAACAATAGCCTCTCCACCCACCCACCTTTCGGAAACGCCTTCTCCCACTGATTATGCAGGTGCACTGAAAACACCTTGCTCAGTGTCTCATCCAACGCGCCACCCGCTTCCAACCCCAATCCCATCGTCCACGTCCCACTCGATCGGTCAGGTTTGAATGGGTCCGGAAGGCGATTGTCCAAACGACAGGCACGTGCGTCACTAAAGCAAAAGGGAAGAATTTTAAATGGAGGAACGTGGGCTGCCAAGAGTCGGCG
Organism: Neoboletus magnificus; assembly: GCA_003316145.1. Lineage (NCBI taxonomy): Eukaryota > Fungi > Basidiomycota > Agaricomycetes > Boletales > Boletaceae > Neoboletus > Neoboletus magnificus. The sequence continues at coordinate 12,402 of QFEI01006615.1, read as the reverse complement.
CCAGAGTTTGAAGTAGAGGAGGGCACCCCAGTCGGTAGAACCAGGACGAGGAGGGGAAGAAGTAACCATGACGTGAAAGGCTTCGCAGAGGTAGGGGGAGTGTTTGTGGAAGTGCATCAGGGCGCCGTTCAACGCCAAGTACGGTTTGTCTATGTAAATAGATGGGAGGTTGGTTCGATGCTGGTGGATGAAGGAGCGGGAAAGAGACGTACCGTAGCAATCCCATTGGGTTACGAATTCATGTTCAAGGAGAGGTGCGAGGTCCCGGGTGAGGAGCGAGTCCATGTCGATCCATACGCCTCCATACGTCCACACGACCAACAACCGAACGAGGTCTCCGTCCACCCACGCCTTCTGATCATTCAAATTCAACAAACTACTCCCTTCGAGTGGCGTTCCCTGCGCCAACACCTCAATATCAGCCACCCGCAAATCGAACGCATATGGGAACCTGGCTTTGTACTCTTGTAGGATCTGGTAAACGTTCAGATCCCCATTTGACCACATGATCAAACGGGTATTATCGACATTTTGAGTCGCAAAAAAGGATTTGAGCATGTACTCTTGTCGTTCGTCAAACGGTGCGAGGTCGACGCGCCAATACGTATGATAGTGGATGCGGTCATCGGGGGGTACGAACGTGGGTTGGTATGATGGACGTGGTGACTGAATCGTCGCTGCAAAGTCGTAGCAGTCCATGTCGAATCGCATGGGTACGCCAGCATGGACCTCGGTGCGTTTAGGACCGTAGACATACTTGGAAACGTTGTAGTCAGGACTGACGCGGTCGGGTTCGAAGCACCCCGAGAGGGGTTCGATGGGTGTGATTTCGCGCTGTATCCATTCGCGGGAGTAGAATGCGAGTTCGATGTGAGGTTCGTAGAGGAAGAGGCCGGTGAGGAAGGCGATGGCGAGAAGTGGAACGATGACTTTGAGGGCTGTGAAACACGTTCGTGGGCGTATCGATAAACTGGACAAGCCAGACTTGTGGGGGCGGCGGCGTGGCGAACGAGAACGAGAACGAGAACGAGGGCGGGCTGAATCCGAGACTGAGTGTAAAGGCAGTCGCTCGTAGGCTGCGTTGGACATGAGAGGCGGGAGAAACAAAAAATATACCAATCGCGCAGTGGCAACTCCTACATCTGGTGACACTCTTTACTCAACGTAGTCTCCACCATCGATACGGTCTTGCATGCAGAAGTGAACGCGAAGCCTCTTTCTGATATGGATATAGTTATTTCTAAACTGTAACCCTATGATGTTTGAGACCAGCAACCAGGCTGGGTACTCCGAGTACACAGCCATGGACGAATAAATAAAGTTAAACACATAGCGAATCATAGATAAAGCTACATCATTTCAAGAAGGCGAAGACACACTGACAAGAATCTAGGGATACATCGAATGGTCGGTTGAATTGATCAGGTAGACCAATCCTGGTTATACGCTCGAGAACTGGCCTGGTTCAGCGCAGAGTCCATGCTGGGTATCAAGTTATGATTGTGGCCATGGAACGGAGAAATGTGGTAGGCTGACTGTGCATCGAACACGACGGTAGACTGCCAATGTTTGGGCCAGCGAGATGACTCGGCGGAATAACCTGAAAAACGATGAGCACGTCGACCGCGTGTTATGAGACCGACTTGCCCATGCGAGGAGGTGTCGCATCTCTGGGGTCGATGAGAGTGCGCGTTTCATATGGGTTCGGACGAACAACCCGGGCTTCTCTCGACTTCCTGATTTCCGAGGCAGCCAAGAGCAGATAAATAGCTTTGGGTGCGAGCAGACCTGTTAGGTCCACCGTTGGAGTAGTATATCAACTACATACCTTTTCTCAGGATCTCCTGGCGCGTCTGTAGCTCCTCTCCGGTAAGCTCACCGATGACCTCCCGGAGCGTGTTGAAACATTTACCCTCATTTGCTCGATACTGCCTCTGCGAAATCATTTTGTTCCGCCGAGACATTGGCGAGCATGGACCGGCTGGAGCAAGATCAGACCGTCATCGCCGCATGCGGAACGTTGTTAGCCCAAGGCCTTGGTGTGGGAACGAATCATAGCAAGACCCACCTCGGCTGGTTGTTCCATTTTGCCATTGGAACGTTGCCCGTAACTAAAAAAAAGGTGAAGACCCGAGGGAGTCAGGACTCGACACATGGTTCTGCTCGGAAATCCTCAGGACCCAGCCCCAGGTATGTCTAGCCGCTCTGAATCACGTTTGGCCGCATAGATCAGGTACACTGAGCAGTGAGCAATGTCCGTGCATGTTCACATAGTCGCCCGTGCGCCAAGTTTGAACATTCGAAAGTTTCGCAACTTGGTCCGTTTCCGAGATGTTCGTCATTTAATTGGCTGGCGAGTGCTGTGTAAAACTTGATCCAGCACGTTTTTTTTAACTGTCGTTGAGCAAAGAATAGGATGAGTCCATGTGGTCGTGGTACCTCGAAACTCTTGGAGTCTCGGCATGTGGCTGTGCTCATAAGCGCGAGAGGCGTACCAAGTCAGATCTTTTCTCAGATTCTGTGTAGGCTGAGAGATGCATGGGTTTTGGTTCCTATGAATGTCATGTCACGAAATTCTACGGGTCTCACGAAGCCATGAAACCTTGATACACAGGTTCACCGACGATTGCACTGAATCTCGGGTATTGAGATACAGCAAGTGGACCATGTCTCTTTCTACCCCTGAGGTTCACGTGGAATCAGCAGCGAGTGCGCACGTGTCTGGGCGACATGTTCGTTTCCCGAACTCTTTGTACCCACCGTATCACCAGTCAGCGGTATTAATTGATTAGGCGTCGGCGTCTGCCATTCCACTTCTCACGTCGGTCATGCAAGTACTATAAAGTGTCGTAAGAATGGTGTTGGAACCTTGCAAATCGGATCAAGACACCTAGGAGCAATTAGCACATACGGATCGATGCCGTCAGGGCCACCACAGCGTTATGGAAAGGCCAGGGCGTGCCAGTGGTGCCACATCAGAACATGCAGAAGTGTGATCCCCTACAAATCACTCAGTACAGGTCTTACCGCGAGATGTTTCGTGCGACACGCTCAGTGTCATTCCAAACCGCAATATGTTGTTATCAGGACAGACCCCAATTTGAGCACCGCCACTGGGAGTCTGCAGTATCGATAGCAATCCTAGACAGACATTAGCGAGAACAAGATGGAGTATGTTGACTCCACTCCGCTCCACAAAACATGCTACCTAGTTTCAGAGTGCTTAGTATGGTCAAAATGTAGAATGTGACGCTTGCATCAGATGAGGATGCTTGTCATTATCCTGTTTGACACGTTGCCTGCCAGTGTCTGCGCTCAGCCTGGTACTAGCCAGTACGGACTGCCAAGCAGGTTGACGCGGACGGGCCGACGGCCAGAAGGTGAACGGTCTGTGTGTCAATTTCCCCACATGATAGTGTTACCTGTCATTACGAGGCTCAGTCAGCGGACAATCTGACCTACTAGGGTCATTAAAAGCCAAAGGGGATCGTGTGCGCCGGGGCTTGTGACACGCCTTTGCAATTCGCATCAGGTCACACTGCCCTATTCCCCATCCCCTTTCCCTTGCGAAACCGACGCTGCAGTCATCGTACAGTCCGCCGACGAGGAAGATACCCCGACATGGATGTTTTACAGGCAATACATGATCAGTTGGACGAGTATCTCGGAAAGGTGCGCTGGTCGCTTACTGGCTCCGATGGCGCAATCATGTCTCATGCCTTTGTTTCAATCAGATATCCCTTTCGGTCAGTCAACCCATCTCTTCTTTGACCTCCTCTTATAAGGAGTTGTCTTGGTTTCAACAGCTGGGTGATCTTGAAACCCCATTTTCGAAATTCAGTATCGCCAATGTCATCCCAGGCCCACAAGATATTCCGCTCATCGATGCCATCGTCTCTGAGAGAAATACCCAGCTATCCGCTCTTGCGTTACAGATGACGAACGTGGACGATGCTGTTAGGAAGCTCGCCGCGATCAGAACTAAACTGGAGGAGAACAGCACTCATGTCCGCCAGTCATTACTCGCTCACCAGGTCCTCACTTCGTCCGCTCGCCGGATCCCACCAGAAGTGTTGGGTGAGGTGTTTTCCTATTGCGTGTCCGGAACGCCGTATATCACCCCGAGGGATGTCGAATCCCCTATGGTGCTCACCCAGGTGTGCCGTCATTGGCGTGCTGTGGCAATGTCCACTCCCCGGCTCTGGTCCTCTCTCTCCATCCGTCTTCAGAGAACTCTCTATGAGGGGTATCGTAGGGGGTGCGAAGCTTGGTTAGCCAGAGCCAAGAGTGTCCCTCTCACCATTCGAGTCATTAACGACATCAACATACTCGCCGCAGACCCGACACTGGTCTCATCTGTAGTGTACTGGCTCCGACCATTCATCAGCCACTGCAGCGATCTCTGGTGGTACGGCCCCTCCTTACCCACTCTCTTCGTCTCAGAGACCGGGACAGAGATTGATCTTCCCCTCGAGTGTCTCCGTATCACCTCCCATCGGGACGCACCCTCCATCCACCTTCCCGGACACGCCAATCGCCTCCGTTTTGCAGTTCTACAATGCCTCAACTATGATTTGCAGTCCCTCGATGGCATCGAGCTGCCCTGGGACCACTTGGCCGAGTTGAACATGCACTTTGCCTTGTCCAGCAGTACGCTGTTTATCCAGCTCATCACGCGCTGCAGTCGCCTCCGCACCCTCGTCGTCTCATGCCTCTGCGCAGACGGAGATCAACTCAGTGTCTTACGCATGCTTTCCCGAGGGTCGATCACACACCCTTTCCTGCGCCGGATCGAGATCAAAGTGATTCGAGCGGGGCTCGACGCGATATTTGACGCGCTCACTCTGCCCGCGCTCGAAGAGCTCGATATCTGTTTTTGTTATCGCGAACGCGACGCATGGCCTCATGCGTCGTTTATGGAGATGATCGGGCGTTCGCGGTGTACGTTGAAGCGGCTGACGGTGCGGTCGAACAAGAACGCGGTACCGTATTTCAGGGAATATATGGAGACGATGCCGGGGTTGGCCATTTTGACGTCCGTACCTGACTCGCGGTCGCGATGAGTTTTGTATTTCGGTTTTTCAGATTCGGAACTGTTTGGTATTTGGAGGAACGAGGTGGGGGGTGATGGCATACGCACGATACGGACCTCTCTTTTGCTATCGCTCCGCAGCCCTGCCCTTTTGGTACCTTCATGAACGCCATGATACTTCTCATCCATTTGGAAACGCGGCCTCAACCGCCGTCGCTGTCACGTACTCATCTTGTTATATCATGTGTAAGATATGTACATATTTTTCTTCGACTAACATACATACACGGGGAAGCGCGTCATAGTTAATCGGGAGCCTCGTTGACACAAATACATAAATGACATGGTGGGGGCACGGGACGAATATTCAGCTATAAGAGAGCTCACCACCAGCATTGACGAGCGATTCGTTGTTGATCAAGACGTAGACACTGTTGCGGATGTAGGTAGGTGACCAGACACGACGAGCGCTGGTCGTTCAAAGTCTTTTTCTGTTAAAACCTGCCCTTGAAGAATTTTGCCCATGTGCGTCTGCGTGAAGGGTCGCCCTCTGCTCCGAATGGCAAGGAGCGCCCACACAGCAGGCAACGGCGAATTTGAAAACCTAATTTCATTTTCTTCGAAACTCCCAGGGATGTTGAACAGGTTCCATCGAATTGTTGTGTCGTTCGGGGAATCCTTCGTGGGCACGTCGAAGAAACGACACAGCCGGAGGTATGACTGATAGTCCCTGAGATAGAACTGCCCAGCGAATACGTTTAGTTGGTCGATCAGGGCCCAGGGCGGAGTCCAGTCGGAAGGCAGGGGAGGGATAGAATAAAATCTGAGATCGTCGGACGGTCTCATTCGCTGGGATGTACGAGGTGCGTACACATGAAGGTGGACATATTCGCTTGCCCTGATGTCTGGCATCAACCGGTCGGCCTCGAATGGACTCAGTAGAACGAGTACTTGGACGTAATCCTTCTGATTTTTTCGGGACAGAATCCACTGGACAGGTCGAAGGTATTGGTCTATGGTTCCTTGGGTGGACTCAGGCTTGATCGTCTGGCAGAAATCCGTCGTCGCCAAGATAGATGGGCTCCAGACACCTGCTTCGCAGGTAGCTGCAGAACTCTTTTCCAGCGTGGTGAAGACTGGACGAAAGGCGTTGCCAGAGCACAACGGAGGTATGACGCCAGTCTTCACAAATCGGATGACGTCCGGGTGAAGGTGATGTTGCGCCGGCGCTGCCTCGGGAGGTAGCTCTAACTCTCGTTCGCGCTCCCGCTCGCGGTTCACCTCCCGCTCCTGTTCTTCTTCCATCTGTGCATTGGGAAGTGATAAAACCCCGAGGTCCTTGCAGCGTTGGCGAATCGCAGGATCCAGCATCGACAGAGCACTCCGGGTTTCGCATGGTGCATAGAGATCGGCAAGCGATTTGAGTTCTGGCTGAAGCCACGCATCAGAGAGCTTATCTGGCCCGAGCTGATTGTTGCAAAAACGGTTCCAAGCGTCAGATCTCGCTTTATGATTCATCCCTTGTAGTGCCCAGTGAGGGGCTCGTCGCTGTATATCGCTCCAGGTCTCACGTATTGCCCAACATAAAATGTCGACGGTGGCGACTCGAGTGTTTGGATCCCGTTTGCAGACCACAGCGCGGATGGTCTGATCAACCTCAAGCGGTGCAAAGAACATGACCGAGTGACCGTGTCCCAGCTTGCGCATCCGCATACAACCTGAAGCCCATAGACCACATGAGATTCATCGAGTGAATCACAGTTCCAAAACGAACCTTGCACCAGATGATCTTTTGTGACCCCGGGTCCTAGTGTGACGGCTGCTCGAGACCCGATGGGCAGTTTGATGTCGGTGCCCCTTGTGTGTGCATGATCTAGATAGACGACGCAACGGTCCAGATGCTGAGAAAGTGGTGATGACAGGATCGATTGGCTGATGCCGTTTCGTGTGAGTACCATCAATTCGTCATCCTCGCCGAAATAGATAGCACCGTCAATATCACGAGCAATATCGAGCCATGCTTTAGCCACTTGGTGATTGGAACAATCAAGTATCTGTGCACCAACATCCAATAAAACACGAATTGCGGGCCGTTGCTCGACTACCATTTGGAGTAATCTGAGTGTGGTCCATCGTTCGTCGTTCTCATGAGTCACCATGTAAGAGTCATTTTCGTGCTGAAGCAGATATGCGAGAACCCTTGCGTTTGTTCCCCTATGGTGGCTGAGGTCACGTTGAGCAATGGACAAGGGCAACAACCATTGGCCGTCATTCGTGCCCGAGAATCCTAGCGCTTCGTTCAACGACCGAGTTGAATGAGATGGGATGAACCGTGGGCTCACTCACCGGTTGTAACCCTTTCCCGTTTCTCTGCTAAATCCCAGCTGGACGCGGAGAGTTTCGAGGGAAATTCTTTCGCTTCTTGTGGGAACACCACTCGCGAGATGTAGAAATCTATTGCCGCTTGATTCCGAGCGAAAAGTGGGAATATGATCTTGTCCCATTGCTCCGATGACTTGAGGTTGATCTCCCGAAGTTCCTGAAGCGAGTCTGGCACTGACTTGCAATTGTAATCATTGACCCAAAGTGCGTATTCCGTGGATGGATCATCCTGGTCTAACAGAATTTCGAATGACATTCTCAATTGCTCCTCAGTTAAACCACCATAGTAGTAGGATAGGCATGTGAGAATGATGGCGATGTCTGGATGGCCGAACTGAGTGTTCGGTGCTGGCACGTCCTTGGCTCGATATGGGACAGCAAGCATTGTGGAACTTGGGGAACGATCAAAGTATCGTTTGCGTCGCGGCTGTGAGACAAGGCCATAGTCGACACGCCATCTTCGCTCAGCAAAGGCGAACAAGAGCATGTTGGAAGCTAGGAGACCTCGGAGAAGGAGGAGTCCACTCCAAAGATAATTGTGATGAGAATGCTTAGCGTACTCCTCCACCATCTCGGCTGTGTCGGGAACCTGGAGGATATTTTCGTCGGATATGAAACTCCAGATCGCACGGTGTAATGCTGCGGAGACATGTCGAAAGTCGAAATTGGGAAGCTGGCCAGTCATGATGTCTTCCACGATCAATGATATTAGGCGTCGACCAACATCGGAACCTCGCACAATGCGGATGTGTGGAAACGATCCGGGGGGGTCACATTCATACTCCATGGAGTTCGGGTAGTTTCTTGAAAGGGAATATGCATGTTTTCTCACGAGCCGGAGGACTTGCTGAGTGATCGTCCATCGATCAGGGTAACCATCCATATGTTGCTGGAGGCCGATTGTGTAGATGAGTTGGAAGCGGGCGTGAAGGATCTCGTCGCTCTCATCCAGGATATCTCGAACATGAAAGTGGATCCATTTCTGGAGGCTCAGCCACTTTGATGTGCTGTCCAAGGCAGCGTGCGCATCCCTGCTGCGCTCATCGCGGCGGTCAGCAAGGGTGGTGTCCTTTTTGCCCGAGCGGTTGGGCGACTGGCATAGCCATCGAAACATGCTACCCACAAGACTGTCTTCCGGAAGCTGGGGTTAAACGTAACATCGAGCTAAATTAATGCCACGTTCATCGACATAGTTATTTTATACTCACTAATTTGGGTGCCGGAAATATGTGCTTGCAAATGAATTTCTGAAGGTTCGGTAAGGTATCGGCCGCGAGTCTGCCGTTCCGAATCTGCTCCTCCACAGTCATCAACTTGAGTGACACGACGTGCTCCGGCTGGACGAGTAAAACTCCATGCTCGGCCACACATTGAGACATGAGATTCTGTAGATCATCGACTTGAAGACTGATTACCTCGCCATAATCGCCGTGCTCGAGGGAACGGGAAAAGGGCAGGTGGTATATTGGCCTATTAGCGAGCCCGCCAAGACGAGCGACGAGTATTTCGAACATCTGGACTGTCAAAACCTTTGGGACAATGACGCGAACAAGCTGTTTGCCGTCAGCGAGTGCGGCAGCAGCAATGGGGACGATCACAGATGATTTCCCTTCACCCATGTTGACCTGTATGACAGTGTTTTCCTTGGATCGTGGGGACATCATCTCCATTGCAATTTCTGCCTGGGCCCGACGAATAAGAAAGTTTCCTTGAACCTGTTGGAAGGCAGGAACAATATTAGTAGGGACGAATGCTCGGACGGCAGAGACACACCTGAATTAACAGCCAATCTGGGTAGTCTTCAGCATTCCATCCGTCACATCCCTCGTTCTCTAATTCCTTCAAAAACTCTTCTTCCAGACTGTCCATGGCGAATCGGAGCAATCTCCGCGCACGCTGAAGCTCCAAAAGAAGTAGAGCCAATGATACCAAACATTTCTTCCACTGGACGGAGAGCTTGGTCGGTGAGGTGGACGCGAGATACCGCAAGAGGACATCCGCCGTAATTGGCGGCCATTGACCACAGCGATTGACTAATTGTTCATGTGGATCGGCCGTCGGACCCAGATTCTGTTTGAGAGTGGCCAGGCCATCCATGTAGTTGACTCTGCACTGTACATAGTGCTTCTTGAGTGTCCCAATGCGATTCTCCCCTGCGACCGTGTAAGCCATTCGGGACTCCTCACGGGCACGTTGTGCGCTGGCATCAAGGTGAGTAATGTATTCCTGTTGAAATGAGGAGTCGGTTCGAAGAGACGAGAATAAACGATGCAATGTGGGTATATTATCTGGCGATATCATGTCACTCTTGTGACAGTCACGGAGTAAAGCACAACGAGGCGATAGTTCTGGTGCGGGTCGGGTTGAAAGCAGTTGATCGAGTGTGATCTGCAGCAGTGTACACTCGTTGAGAATATACTTTAGAGACGATACCGGGAGGAGAGTGGATAACCCAGGCTCGAGGGTGCTTGTGAGGTGTTCCTTTAGATAGAAGTTGAGGCAACAGCTGGAGAATACTTGTTGGAGGCCGGTTGTTAAACTTCCCAAGTCCCAGTAACGAGAATCCAACGAAACTGTCGGAGGAGTATCAGACGGCCAATCCTTGAGCAAGCATTTTACGGCGGCATCGACACTCTTCCTCCCCGGATCCCAATCCATGTACCATTCCGCGAGACATGACCTGCGAATATGGCATCGTATGACCTCCTCAGTGGGACGATATCCATCCGAAATCTTGCAGTCAGCATGGATCGGTAAATTCTCTGAACAGGGCCGCAATTCCTTAGCAAATGTTACGAGCATCGAGAGGAAGGCGGCTTGATGGCGTGATGAACAATACGCTATTGTGGGAAGTAGGAACAGCAGTTGAAAGTGCTGACGAGTTCCTTTCCCCTTCTCCAGGATCTCGTGTACGTTGATCTTTAGTGTCTGCACAAGATCGAGATCCAGCTGCATCCCCGGACCCTCGAGCAGGGGGGGTTCTGTAGCCTGAGTATCCGCACGCATGCCATCGCTCCACAGTTCTGCCCAGTTCGATATAGTATGCATAGTGGGAACATTAATGGACCAGCGGTGGACAGCGGATGCCGCAGTGGAGGCGACATTCTGAAGCTCAAAGTCAGACACAATGGTCGGGTAACCGGGGTAATCCATGTCATCACAGCCTTCCATCGAGGCCGGTCCAGTGGCACTTGATGGAAATAGATATAGGGCTCGCCGCGCTGCGCGCTTGTGTGGTGCACCGAC
>QFEI01006612.1:10453-25368 GCA_003316145.1 Neoboletus magnificus | reverse complement strand
AGCAGGATGAGCTCGCATTCCTCTTGTCGCTCGGAATCAAGCAGTTTATACTATATAGATTTCTACTCTTCGCAAGCGGTGTTCCCGAAGGAAGCGAAGAAGTATCCTCAAACATGGAGTCTGGGGCTTGGCAAACAAACAGGAAAGGGTCACCACCGGTGAGTGAACCTTGTATCAGTTGATCCCGGGTCTTTCGATTTCGTTGCCGTGGCTGGTACAACTTATGCCTGCTGCAAAGCACGACCTTGACCATCATAAAGGAACTAATGCCGGTGTTGTTGTGCGTCTTCTTCAAGCCGAAAACGATTCCTACATGTCACTCGCGAGAACGGTGAATAATGAACCACACTCAGATTCCTCCAAATGGTGGTCGGGCAATAGCCTGGAATTCGTATTTTTCTGGATGTTGGTGCACAGATGCTCGGTCATTCTAACGTCGAGGTGGCTAATGCATGGCTCGACATCGCCTGCAATACTACTGGTGCTATCCATTTCAACGAAGATGATAAATTGATGATACTCAGAGGAAAGTTCCGCTTTCTCTGCAGTTAGACTGTTGTATTGCCCATCTGGAACATGCGTATACAGGATCTAAGGCACCAATAACAAGCTCCCCATCGGGTCCCGGGCAGCCGTTACACTAGATCCCGAGGTCACAAAAGATCAGCCGGTGCAGGGTTCATTTTTTCTGTCTTACATGTCGTCAAACTCTCCGCCCGCCGCGCTGGCAAGAGACCCTATTGCCACCCATAGTCGCACCGGATTTGGGTTCGCCGTCTCCATTGCTCCTTTTGGTGCTCACTCTACTGCCCGACTCGGATGTGGTACTCGATCACTCACGTCTCCGTCTAGAGATACAACCGCCCGGTTTGCTGCTCCACCTACCATACCAAACAACCCACAGAACACTTTGCAGTCGAATTCATTTTCGCTGCCAAACTTGGACGTCGTATTCGATTGCTCACGTCTCCGTCTAGAGATACAACTGCCCGGTTTGTTGTCCCTCTTGCCGCCAATCCTCCTGCCATACCGACTTGCAGAACACTTTGCACTCGAATTCCTCTCCGATTCCCTTCCTGGTCTCATCTCGATCCCTTTCGACTTTTCAGACGACGACTCCCCAAAACTTATACCCATAAGCATGTTGCGTAGCCCTCTCTACCATCGGTGAATTTCATGGGAACCACTTCGTATAAGGCGGAAACACTGGGCAGACAAAACAGAGTGCGAATGAGCGAATGTATTGGGAAGGGGAGGAAAACAAGATAAAACATGTCGTATCTAAGGTCCTCTATATATGTTGTTCCAGCAGAGAGTCCCAGAGTCATGGCATGTGAGTGAGCATCAAAAGGAGTGTGAGTATCGGAAAGAATGTGAAGCAGAGTGGAGTAGATGCACACAGACCGATTCGGGGCGGTCTTACACCGGACGTCCGAGTTGCTGCCGTCGACGCTTTATGCCGGGAAACACGAGACCCGGACCAGTATACGGCAGCGAGTTCCTCAGTGGGCACAATAAGGCAGTCTGGTGACCAGTCCGTCTGGGACGAACCGTCAATAAAAAAAGACGAAACTCCAGCGATCAGTGCAACTCCGGCGGCGACGCCACCATCAACACCTCCGGCGATTGCCTCGGTGTTTGAACTTCTACTCAAGAAAATTAGGTTTGAGATGCTTGAGGTCAATGGTGAGTCAGTAAGAGATGCTGAACGTTGCAACAACAAGCACGGCAGATTGGGCATTGGTTGCAGTTGACTCAGGGTTATCTGAATGATCTGATGAGTGTTACATGCAGCGGCGGTATAAATTGCAACAGTTTGAGCCAGCGTGACGTCGTACAGATCGCTTTTCTGGAAAAGAACCCTTAGCAGTGCTAGCAGATACCCAGTGCATGTAATGCATACCGTCATGTCGTGAAATGCCCATGCTGGCACTGCTGTATCAATCAGGGACACCTGGAGCGAAGCCGTAGGAATACTAAACTTCATGGGAATTGCCAGCACGTGAGAAGATACGCTGCTGGATGAACGGTCGTGCAATGGAGGTTTCATGCGCTCCAACTGATGATGACAGATAGGGGTGTGTGAACGACATTTCGCGGGGAATCACATTACCTGATAATTGTACGGTTCTGGCAGGACCATAAGCAGTTCGGCGCTGTATGTGAGAGCTACAATGACATCTATTTTGTTCTCCCACCTATAATGAGTTCGGGTGAGAGACCATAGGTGGAAATTCTTGTTGAACATCGGGGCTCTACGGAGGACAAAGGAGTACGACATAAAAAGGACGTATGGCCGCCACCGCACGCGACAACACAAGAACTCTGGCTCCTGCTGTTATGCATTTAGTCGACAAAGACATTTCGAGAGTGAAACACCTGGGGTAGGATAGATAGTCGTACCCAATTGAAGGAGGACAGACAAACAACAGCCGAGGTTTGAGCGATAACTCATATTCAACCCATAGAAAGCAATCCAGCGGCGGGGGTCGTGAATGATGGCCAGTGCAAGTTTCTACACGGTGCCATGGTAGAGGGGGAAAATGAAAACGAACCCAGGTTTCGACACCTTGCTTGTGTATTAACAGGAACCGCCTGCCACTGCCGAGGAACAACATGGATCAGCGCGTCCCCTGCGAGGGTTGTGCAGACCGAGAGCCGGGGGTAGAAGCGTCGGCCCGAGAATGAGGACATGGAAGAACACACGACACAGGATGCATTTGAAACAATATGTTATATCGTGCTGGAGTCATTCAAACGACGTCGCGGATGGATTGATAGGAGACTCTGCAGGGATCGCCACACGACCTGCGACACATAGAGCTCTACGTATATGTCCTTGAACCACGTTAACGAAGTCATCAAACTTCCATACAAATATCATCGGAATACGGTCAGTATACGCTCCCCATATACTGTGCAGTCATGGTCCGCTTACCGGTGAAGTCGTCGAGGTGAGAAGTAAGGTGATATTGCGTTCCCTCCTCTCCCATCGCTGAAACAGGAGAAGCGTGACGATGGAATATAATCCATTTTACCTCATTGGCAAGTCATTTTCGGGCGTGAAAAAATGAGGTAAAATGGATTATATTCCACTGTCACGCTTCTCCTGTTTAAGTGATGGCACGCTCGAACGAATGTGATGGATTCTTATGCAGTCCTTGCTTCATGTGTGATTCTCCCAGGAAAATGTACTTCTGCGATTACAGTCGACGTCATTTTGGCGTTGTTACCGTCAGAGAGCCGCTTGATGCCACTGTTTGATATAGCGTTGGACGGGTCCGGTTCTGAACCTCGGTTCAAACCAGACTTTTTGAGAACCGAACCCCCATTCGGTTTGGCGTTCACTAGCACTCCTGCCAAGTGCTGAACTGAACGCATGGTTGCGCTGATAGTTGAACATGTGACTGGCAAACGGGTGCGGATCCAGTTGCTAGGTATCTCGCTCCACAATTCAAATTTCCAACCCCGATGCCTCCACCTCGAATGTCTACCAGGGGGACCATCAGAATAGGCTTTCGGGACGATCGACCTGAGAAGCGACCTCTGCCACACAGATTGAGGTGGAGCCGCGTTCGAACGTGAACTGAACATGTGGTCACGTTCAGCGCGCGTTAGGTTCAGCGTTCAGGAAAATCTTGATTGAACTGGACCGGACCGAGATTCTGATACGGCGAAGAGGCTTCGGCTGCATCACCCAACCAGGCGAGAGTACAGTATCGCTGACCCCAATAATCTCGCGAGTCTATTCCGACGTTGATATTGGCGGTTAGCGACCGTTGTGACTGCGTGACTGCGAGACGAACTCGCGACCGATGGTCGCTGTTGCGACTCCATCCCCACGTAGAGAAGGCTCTACCGCCAGTAGAGAATAGTCGTGGCGGTCTCTACAGCCGTCCGATCAGTGCCTCAGTCTCCAAGCACTGGTTGTGATGGTGCTGGAAGACGGAGATACGATCCGGTCATCATAATCTGGTGACATGTCGAGGAAGCGAGAAATTGATTAGTCATCAACGTTTCAGCTATTCTGGGTCACAAGGTCGTTCAATTGCGCGACTCGCAACGCGACCGTCTCACTCTAATCATCAGTACTACTTACTTCATAGTATCTATCGATACAACCTATCATTCCTGAGACAGGACGTGCCTTGTTGCCATCCGGAGTCAAACCGCGCCGCCGTCGCCGCTTCATGATATACCGCGCTCCCGATTCCTAGCGCAACCGATTTTGAGCGACGGTGTACGATCGGTGACGTTTTCAGGTTCGCACCGCCAGCCTAGCTTCCTCCTATCGGTCTCAGTACTCACCTGGTGGCACCGATTATCGAGGGTCACGTACTCATTTGCAGTACGCCAACACAAACGGCAGAGGAACGCAAGAAGAGCGATGCAGCCGCCGTACTCGCCTTTCCTACTGTCGGTGGTTCACACACCTTCACTCGTGTTGCTTGACGGCAACTTTTAGTGCGGCCGCCCTCCTTGAATAGAGGCTCGCTCTTTATGTCATCAAAGTCTAAGATACTAACACCGGACATGTCCTTGTTACCCTCTAAGTTCAACTGATCCCGTCACAGGATCATCGGAACCTGCTCAGGTACCAGGGAGTTTCAAAGGCTTGCCGTAAATTTATGCAACATTCATTCCCATGACCCCGCTATACTGGCACGCGGCCGGGGTAATGTGCAATGAAGACGAAAACGGAAACTACGACTGGTTTTCTTGGACAGACGCCGCTCTTTTGGTAGGTCCGTGCACGACTTGGGTGGGTCGTCAAATGACAAGGACCAGCTGATACAGATGACAAAAGCCCTGTCCTACTTCGGTATCATTGGTGAATCCTCGTGAATGTCCCACGTGGACGACATCTGGGCACCATCAAGTCCGTTTGCTTCCCATATACCAACCCAGCTTGGGCGGTAAGATTATTCATCATGCCTGGTGCTCGTTACCTCCACGACCCAGCGCAGTTTGCCTTGCGCCCCATCTGCGAAAAAGAAAATACATGCTGAGGCTGCCTGCAACGCATGGACTCACGTAACCAGGGTAGTGGGTATTATCTCAGTGGAGGTGCAGGTTGAGCACATTTGAACCCTCCGACACATCATCCTAGACCAGTTGAAGTTTGGGCCAGTAATGAGAGCGAACAGTTCCCTTCTTCAGACATCAAGTCTGTGAGCACCAGCGAATCGTCAAATTCCGTACCTCAGCCCGTTCTGAAGAACTCCACACTGGCAGCATCCTTCCGCCGGCGATGATATGGGTTACCCTTCACTATACATATCACTTCCAAATGCCAAGAGCCAACGACCTGAGCCGCATTAGCAGAAGTTAGGAGTGGTTCATTCTCTTTTGAGCTGGCTGAGTCTGCATGGTACGTTGCCAATGTAATATAATTAGTGTCATTGCATTAATCTGTCAGCTGGTCAAGGCAATCGAGTTCTTCAGATTTTGATGTTTTGTACACACTCTCCGTGCTAATCCACCCGGATTGTGTCTCTATGTTCCGTTCCGCTTCTCGAACCACGCGGAGTGGGCGGCGGTGATTGCATCGCATGCACGCAAGAGTTTCGAGGCGCTCCCTGAGCCCACCACGTGAACAAATGTGTTACATCGGTCTGTCCGATTCAAAACCCCGCGCAACCAAGGGCACACAATACATTGACATACGTCTACGCGGTCTGTTTGGCTTCTTTCTTTTGTCTGGGGTCGAAACACCTCTGCACTACTGCTCACCTCCGTGTCCCTCCTGACTGCATCTCCTTATCCGGGGTCGTTTTCAGAGTATCGTACGCGGAAAACGCGTTTCTCGGTATGCTGTGCGTCGGCTTCTTACCATTCCGACGACCTTTATAGACTCGTGACGCAGGTGTGTGGCACCAGTTTCAGTAACGGCTAACCCTTTTAGATTCTCGTAGGACGTGGCAGCACGGGACTGATGGTCTTGGAGGTTCAACGTATAATTAGCAATTCCATATCGATACATTTCGCGGAGGGTGCTTGCGTGTGGCCACCTGCAAGGAATATATGGGGTTTTCAT
Organism: Neoboletus magnificus; assembly: GCA_003316145.1. Lineage (NCBI taxonomy): Eukaryota > Fungi > Basidiomycota > Agaricomycetes > Boletales > Boletaceae > Neoboletus > Neoboletus magnificus. The sequence goes on along the minus strand of QFEI01006612.1, from coordinate 19,331 downwards.
TAAAGGTGGGGGTTTTACTATATAGAAGCGATGGCTTTGGTCGGACGTGTGTGATTCAGCGATGCATTAATGAGAGATCATGTGTGCATTTGCAGTTGAGGTAGCAACAAAAGCTTCGCCACTAAGACACGCAGCGGTACGATCCGCATGGAAGCGGAGTCAAGCCGCCCGTCGTTGCATGTCGTCGTAAGTTCGTGGTGCATCGTCCAATCGTCGTCCTCCAATGGGTCGCCTGGTTACATTGTTGACACCTGCAGAAAGTGCGATAGAACAGCGAAGGAGCAGGTAAGAAATACGTGGCAACTCGGGCTGTGTGGCGACTCGATCCGCACAGATGCAAGAGCGAACCCGCCGCCGTCACTGCGTGTCGTCACAGATGCAGTCTTTGCGTCGTCCGAGCATCGTCCCGCGAGGGGCGGCGACTCAGGAGCGCGTGAGCACAGGAGGGCGAGAGACACGTGGCACCTCGATCAACTCAGCTGGAGCCGCAGCCTATTTAGTGTAGTAGATGGTTGATGAATAGCCTGATGTCAAGTGACTGAGATCCGGATGGTTGCATGACTTTGCATGACCGTTGCCCATAGCTGCCATCTGCCGCATCTCCACGGACCCAAGTCAATCTATGTAACTGACAGTTTCAGACATATTGATTATGTAACCAACCCGGCGTTTCGGTGATTGGGCAACACCAGCTCGTCGGATGGCCCTGCGTACTGGACTCAACCGAATCTGATGCATGGTGGCCATCTACCCAAACTCTCTCATACCCTGGATTCGAACCAAAAGGACGTGTCTCGGCCTTTTGACCCTGACCGTCCGGGGAGCGGATGTTGGCCACATGTCATTCGAATTTGAATTTCATTGATGTTCCCGTGCACTTGACAGCAGAACGGGCCGTAGCAGGTCACCTCAAGGGGTCGCTGACGTGCATGCCAGCGGAAGAGACTCAATTTCTCCCGAACCATATGCGTTCGTGTCTTGCCTCCCGTTTACGGACCTAACTTGTTACCGATCGCAGGTTGTCGTCATTTAGATATACCTCATGCTCAAACAGCTTGTTGTCACACCCCTTTGGTCGGGTCTAATCCTTACACAGCGCTCGCGAAACTTGGCATGAGTATATAAGTGCCCTGATGCCCGCATTCTCGTCGTGAAATCTGTTCCCATTGTTGCGACGTCTTCGCTTCGCTTCAGCTTAAGCTATGTGGTTCAGTTCTGCGTTGCTCATTCTCAGCACAGTCTTATATACCTCCCGAACTGCTTCTGGTCTCGGCTCGTCATGCTCAGCCCCTCTAGGTAGCGGCTCGGCATCACCGACTGATCCATATTGGCTCGAGACAATCACGCACCAGGGAACCTCTCCATTCCATTCCAGCCCAAGTTCATATCAAGTATTCCGCAATGTTAAAGACTTCGGAGCCAAGGGTGATGGTGTCAATGATGATACGGCCGCAATAAAGTCAGTTCCCGAGGATTCCGCGAGGGCTCTCATTGATTTCGCATTCGCAGTGCAGCTATGACATCGGGGGGTCGCTGTGGCGGAGCCACTTGCTCCGAGTCGACGTATGAGCTGGTTCTCCGTCCACGTGTTGTGACTAACCCGAAGTCCGTAGCCTCTCTCCAGCAATCGTGTATTTCCCTCCTGGGTAAATCCGTCGAACTTGATTAGCGTGTGCGCCGCGCTGACTCATGATCAGCACTTATCTGGTCTCATCGGCTATTGACACCTATTACTATACCCAAATGATCGGAGATGCCAAGAATCCGCCAACCCTTCTCGCAAGTCCGCAATTCGGTGGATTCGCAGTCATTGGTCAGTCTCTCCGGATCTCATTATAGAAACCGGATCTAAAGCGAAGTAGATGCCAACCCTTATATTCCAAACGGCTTTGGTGCTCAGTGGTTCACCAATCAGAATAACTTGTACGGATTGCCGATTATGTTTCGTCGCTCATCCGTTGAGATTCGCTTTGACGTAGCTTCCGTTCCGTTCGGAACTTGATCATCGATTTGAGGCAGATTCCTTCCGGGAACCAGGCGATCGGTTTACACTGGCAAGTGGCTCAGGCGACGTCGTTGGTTAATGTCGTGGTCGAGATGTCCACTGCTTCCGGAACTAAACATCAAGGTAAGGACAAAAACAGCATCTGTTGGGATGAACCTAATCCTTTGTGACAGGGATGTTTATGGAGAATGGAAGGTTGGCGTTCATTATAATTTAACAATATTTACTTAGCTTATCCTTACCTCGCTTGGTCTCTCTAGCGGCGGTTTCATGGGGGGTAAGTAGCTACAAGGATGTACGATATTGATGCTTACATCTTGCCAGACATTGTTTTCAATGGAGGTAATCAACGACCTTAGCGAACGAAACAATGTAATGAACTCTCACTCAGGACATATCGGTATCGAGGTTGGAAATCAACAGTTCACGGTTCGCAACCTTACGGTTAGTAATGCCAATATTGGTGAGTGGAAGCTATGATGTATGTAAGCGGACGCTCATCGGGTACTTCCCAGCTGTATCGAGTATCTGGGACTGGGGTTCGTTGTTTCACCATCGACCAATGTGACCCTTCTCTGACATCTCCATCAGGGTTCACATTCCAAGGCGTTACTATCAACAATTGCCAGGTAAGTGAATTTGAGCCGCCTACTCTGACACAACTTATCCCTGATCCCATTTCACAGGTTGGCTTCGACCTGAGTGTTGGTGGAATCACGGAAGCGAACCAGGTGAGATATCCCTTCCCGGACACAATTTTTCCATCATTCACCAGACCTATCCAGGGTGTTGGTTCTGAGACCATCATTGACGCAGTCGTTACCGATACGCCCATATTCATTCAGTCCTCGGTCCCCAGTAACGGCACCCTTCCGTTCTCCTTGGTTCTTAACAACATCAGGTTAACAAACGTTCCAAGGGCGGTTGGTGATGCCAATGGAGCTACTTTCCTTGCGGGAGGTACTACTACTATCTCCTCGTGGGGTCAAGGACACGTGTACTCCGGAACCAGCGGCCAGAAGAGCTGGGTCCAGGACAACCTCGTCTCGGCCAACAAGCCCTCAGGGCTCCTCGACAGCTCGGGCCGAATCTTTGGGAAGTCACATCCCCAATACGCAAGCTATGCAACGAGCGAGTTCATCAGCGTCAAGAGCCAAGGTGCCAAGGGTGACGGCAAGACAGATGATACTGCTGCTATTCAGAACGTCTTCGACAAGGTATAGTCTGCATCTATATAGACACTGGAATCGCTATCTTAACCTCTTACTTTCACAGTACGCCGGATGCAAGATCATTTTCTTCGATGCGGGTGCATACTACGTCACGAACACGATCACCATTCCTGCGGGAACTCAGGTTGTTGGGGAGGCATGGGCCGTCATCCTCGCAGGAGGCAGCAATTTCCAATCCCAGACCGACCCGCGCGTTGCAATACAAGCAGGCACTGCTGGCTCCCAGGGCGTCTTGGAGATTAGCGACATCATCTTCTCCACGGCTGGTCCTGGTGAGTAGATTGCCACTTGATCACAGGTGATCTCATTCTTTTCCAGCTCCTGGGGCAATCGTGCTGGAATGGAACGTCCACGATCCCTCTGGTCAGCAAGGCGCTGCTGGTCTTTGGGACACTCACATCCGGTAAGCCATTTATGTTACTGCGAGAAATTCGCTCATCCTTGCAATTGACAGGCTGGGAGGAGGTCCGTATGGTACCTTTTCGATCCACAGCACCCACTGATAGAGTATATCCAGCTGATGGTACCAACATGCAAACTTCGAACTGTAGAAATGGCACTGTGAACACGGCATGCCAAGCTGCCTTCATGGGCATTCATCTGACATCTGGATCTAGCGCATACTTTGAGGTTCGTCGTATTGATTCGCTTATCCCTACGTCGTTGCATTCATCGAATGATCAGGGAACCTGGGTATGGACTGCAGACCACGATTTGGATGCAGCCTCTGACACGTCCCAAATCTCGGTCTTCACTGGGCGTGGTATCCTTTCGGAATCAGCGGGGCCTGTTTGGTTGATTGGAACTTGTAAGTGACTGTACCTTTTGTCTTTCCTGATTCTGACGATGGTCATACCCACAGCTTGTGAGTCTCCTTGAATCAACTGTTCCTATAGATGTAGAATCGATGATACGCCATCCCAGCGGAACACGCTTCTCTCTACCAGTATAGCCTGGTGAACGCTCAGAACCACTATATTGGCTTTGCGCAGACCGAGACTGTAGGCAATCATTTGGTATTTCTCTCCTGGGCTGTGGTTGACACCATTCCTTCCCTCAGCCTTACTATCAACCTCTTCCTGCTGCTCCCCAGCCATTTAGTTCCTCTTCCACTTATCACGATCCTACTTTCTCCAGTAGTATCGACGCAGCTTGGGCCATGTACGTGCAATCCTCATCGAACATTATTGTTTTCGGTAAGTAGCGCGATTCCACGCAATCTTGGTTAAATGACTGACAGGTTCCCTTAGGCGCTGGCCTCTACAGCTTTTTCCAAGTAAGTCTCTGTTCAAGTATATCGGAAACCATCTCATCACCCGTCACCCTTCATAGAACTACGCCCAGACCTGCCTCACCTCCAGCTCGTGTCAACCACAGATCTTCAACATCGACTCGGCATCGAGTGTGACCGTCTACGGTCTGTCTACCGTCGGTACGACGTACCAGCTCAGCGTGGATCAAAACGGCGTCGTACATGAAACCGACAACCTGGATGGGTTCCAAAGCACAGTGACGGCCTGGAGCAAGTGAATTCAGATTGAGGACGGAAACCGCGCTGGCCCACATAGGCGGTCTAGGGCCGTCTGTCGTTGCTGCCGTTGTCGTATCTAATACCATCCATCATTCTTGCTCTCTTTATTTCCGTCCTCTTCCTCTCCTTCTATTCCCATCCCTATCTCCATCTCCGTTCTCTTCCCCTTCCTATTCCTCGTGCTCGTCTCCGTTTGGCGGCTTTCGTTGTATTCGGTTCGTCTGACGTATGTATTAATTAAGAATAAACATGGTTGATCGTGTGTTTGTACTCCATCTTCCTGAACCCTCGTCCGTCAGGCCTTCAGGTCTCATACCCTCCCTTCGCCGCTCCTTCTCCTCCCTCTTCGTCCGCTCCTCGCCCTATCAAGCCTGTACCGCACACTCATGGGAATTACTTGGATATGAAGTCGTGGTGACGTGGTCGGTGCGTTCCATACCGATCCGTTAGTGGGTCAGAATCGTTACCAAAGTACACGACACAGACTCACTGGCAGTATCTTCTATTCGATCATGAAATGAATTCGTGAGAAAGAAACCGCAAGTCGGGATCGAACGCAAGGCAAAGAATTGATGCCGCTCCGTGCCATGCTTGCACGGCGGGGGGGAAACCCTTTGTCTGCCTGCAGGACTTCAGGGCTTTGTGCGTGCGCGTCTGGAATTGGTGTGCAAAGGAGGCTCAGGGTTGCAGCAAGTACTCAGCCGCTTAGTTGCCGTGAACTTGATCATTTGGCAACTTGCGGCCTCAACGGTTGAAGTTTTTGTTGCAGAGAATAATGGGAATCCATCGATCCGACGACTCCGAGTCTTCAAGCTTCAAGGTTCAAACTACGCCGACCTGCACTATACCAAGGGGAACGACTGGGATCTTCCGAGTTCTGAATCCGTCGACTATTTTTTTTGGTTTGCTTGTCCCGCTCGAGGTCAATGCTACGGGAGACAACTGGCACTGTGGATGCACCTGTTTCCTGCAAGAGCAACATGGATTCTATGAAGCCCTGGTAGAATCCCATGGTTCAAGATTTTTTTCTATCGGGACACAGATTTTCACTATCATCTACGACGATACAGTATAGCGCTCGTGCTGCATCCCTCGACTCAAATCGTCCGAGTTCGTTCAATCTCCCATGACTTCGTTTTAACAGCGTTTAGAAAAAGCTCATGATTGTGAGGAACGGAGCCTCGACTGCGAATCGAGGAATGTACGCATGTCATTGCAAAAACTGTTGCCGACCTTTCAACCTGATGATGGCACTCCGCCTTGAGCTTGGCCATCGTACACCAATAGTGGCCTGAACATACCAGGCCCGTACTTATACAACCCCATCACCGGACATGTGTCCAAGAGTGATCTACGAATATTCATCGTGACGTGCGTCCCGCCTTGCCCACCTATCCCTCCAGCCGGAAAAGGACTGTCGCTTCTTCGTGTTGTTCCCAATACCTACCCCCGCGCGTCACCTGCGATCCGGGACCAAGCCGCTGCGCTGCCGAGGCCACGATGAGATGGATCGGATCCGACGCATCGAACGTCCTGATTGCCGTGTGAGGCACCACCAAGCACCCTAACTGGCCATCATACAGTGTGTTCTCCGAGATTCGTGAATCCTGTCTTCCTTCCCGTCTCTCGAATCGGTGAACGTGGTAGAGCGCGAACGAGATCGCACCAAAGGTCATGGCCGCTGCCATGGTGATGGGAACGAGCGCATAGGCTCGTGCCCCGTTGTCAAAGGACCATCCCATCGTAGAGATGTTCTGCGTTCCACTTATGGGTGTTCGCATAGAGGTAACGTTCTGTGGATATGCCGTGTATCCAGAACGAAGTGCCTTTGTGCGACAAGTCATCAGGATGACCCCATGATCAACGCTGAATGCAGAGCGAGACTACACTCACAGTACCCGTGACTTCAACTACGCCCTTCCAATACTCCTGCTAGAGCAATCTCTGCAAACGTTTCATAGCCATGTATCCGGACCAACGCTCACCAGGAATTGCTGGTAACTCTGGACCGGTGCCTCCGAGAAGGATGTTGGTCCAGAAGTCAACAGCGACAAGAGCATGTTTCCCAGGGAATTCACCCTGGCAGTCTGAAATCCCCACTCTTCTAGTTCGATGAAAAGCGTCACCCAGTAGTTTAGATTGTGTTGGTACGGAATCGCTGTCGCATTTCGAGGTACCGAGGTAACAAGCTGATTGGCGTATATCACGGACGATTCGGTTAGGAGAAGCTCTATCTCGCATATGGTTGGAGGTAACGAAGCGTACTTTCCGACCCCAGCGTGGTAGACGACTGACAAGAACACTCAGTGAATTCCGCCAGAGCAATGAAAGATTTCTGGCTTACAGATCCTTGGAGCGTCCAGTGCATCCTGCCACGTGTATGGACATACGACCGACGCAAGATAATTGCTATTATTGAAATTCACTGCCGCCATCGACGCAATCATCCCACTTCCGCTTATATCTACGAAGCAGCTTCGTCAGTAGCTCTGTAGTACGTCAGACGAATAGTTCGTACTCTGATTGCAGCTCATGCGTGGCAAAGTGGTATTCACAACCGGCAAGATACCACTGACATAACCATCCATCTGAAACGTCGCATTCACAGAGACCGCCTGTACTTCGATCGGATACCAATCGGCGGGGTTCGTGTAATTGTAACAGGAGACGTTTGCTGTCAATCCTTGCTGGGTGATATTGTAGATGGAAGATAATCCGGTAATATCGGAACTGGCTGTCAAAACCGTTGGCACAGGTCCACCACCGAAAGCGGCGGGAGTCCCGGACGCTAATCTCGAGGTGGTGTTTTGGGTGCCACCGTATCCCATCACTGCTGAAAGAACCCCACCTAAACACGACGTTTGTTATCTGCCAAACTTTGAGATCGGCTCCGGGCACGTTACCAGTGGATACGCCGTATGTAACATTATTGAAGCTGAGGATATTTTGTTGTCCAGATGCATATGCAGTCGCACGAGCCAAACCACCGTTGAAACCAGAGGAAGTAAGGGAATTGGCCGAATCTGATGAGGTGTGCGCATCAGGTATTTCGTCTCTGTGCACGACGAAAATGCCCTACCCGGCTGCGTAACCAATGTCCCGTTGGAAAAACCAAAAGTATTATTCATATCCCGGCCAAGGACAGTATCGAATGCTTGATTCCCGAGATCCAGTTCCTCGCCACCCATGGAGATAAGTACGTTGACTTGGACCGGGCTGAGGAACGTGGTCCAACTATCAAAAGTTCGATGAGCGTCGTTGAAGCATCACAAGAATCTATGCTTGAACATACGCCGAGTTCACCAAACCAAACACCGTAGCGATGATCAAGGTTCCAAGTGTTGGACCGAGATATCTGGGTCTGCGCTTAAGGGCGAACGAAGCGCTCGTCGCTGCAACACCTATGCTTAGGCTGGCTAATGATATAGATTTCCGGGCGCCAATGTACTGCTTCAGGGCGTGCTTGGCCGCCCTTGTAAAACAGCTATATATACAAACACTGAGTGGTATCCACATGGATTATCGAAGGGTGTGTACCTCAGTGTCATGGAACTTACAACAGTCGCAACAATGGTGACGACAACAGTCGTTTCTGTGGGATTATGGTACACCCACACTGCCGTGGCGTCTGGTAGGGGAACGGTATGATTCATCCTGACGGCGATGTAGAATGCCCATGCGCTATTCAAGATAAGCAGTTGGGTTACTGCGATGCCTAAAAGGTCTTGCTTTGGCCCGAGTGTCATGGAGGAGTACGATTCGATGGGGGACTTTGAATGACGTGGAAGGCATTGGTCCCCAATTATTTATCGCATATTGCACGCGTTTGCAGCCTTGGAAACTGTGCAACAACGTAAAGGCTACCTTTGGTTAGTACACCCTTGCATGCTTATCAGAGATCAGGCTCACCACACACCAAGTCTGCGTTTGGTTAAACTCTTTAGCTGATATGCTGTGAAGGTTCCAGTTTGTGGGTGCTTACAGGATCGTTGGCCAATGAGAGATCTCAGAGGGCGAGCTCGAGCTCGGAAAGGTACATTGCTGTTTTTCTAGATGAAAACGCCCCAGATTTCGGCTCGAGACACCCCAGGCAAGTCCAGGCCGTGCAAC
>QFEI01006611.1:0-12212 GCA_003316145.1 Neoboletus magnificus | reverse complement strand
AAGCCGGTCTAGCGTGCGATGCACAGGACTGGGGTGAATTGTCGGAGAAGGCTGTTGTGTGTACGGCATGTGAGAAGCAGGTTTTCCACACGACCACTTTTGGCAAAAGACAAGCAGGCGTATTACTATCCTGGAGATGGTGTAACGACCACATTATACATAGTTGTCTCTTTGATTGATCCCGTATGCCTTGATTAGTGGTCGCGACAAGGATGTTCGATATGAGTACTGGGGACCCATCATCAGAACGGTGGGTCAGTTAAATTTAATTCATCGTGTGGTTTTGCATACTGTGCCAGCATCGATGAAGCCATTGCCAGGATTTAATCACATCTACATTTCCCACCGATACAAATACAGGAATATTTCCTCGACTACAGATATTTGTCAGATTCAACAAGACTTTCTGGATCTTGCCGTATACCACATCTTGACTCCTAGCAGAAGAACACGTTATAAATGAAGGGAATCAACTGCTGGTGGCCCCAGTGAACAATTTGTGATCATCAACCTCGCAACTGGCCACTACTTGGCAGTTTCGAGTGACAATGCCACTGTTATCGCTGTGCCTTTTGAAACTATCGAGTGCGGTTCCGGGATCAAGGCACAGGCATGTTATAAATTCTTTGCTTATTAACATCCGATGGCATTTCTAGGATATCGAGGGGGACAGAGGTGATGAGGGATTTAACGTTTTTGAATAGTACCACCTCCAAGAACTTCGCACTCACCAAATCTAGTAGGGATGGCATCATTGATCGATATCGTGACGAACGAGCAAGGAAGGATGCAAATAAACTGTTCACGATCACCGAAGCCGCCACGGTTAGGACTCTGCAATTCTGTTCCTTACTCTGAACCTCCCTGGGTGTACCAAAATCGACAGGACGATCTCCATCTAGATCGAGACGCCTGTCTGGCTCGCTGCCAAGGATGAGAATAATAGATTTGGCCTCTGGGATCTTTCGCCTGTCGTCAACGACGTTGGGTGGAGATGTTGACTCAGGGAGGCTGATGCAATGAACAATACGAAATAGTCACTTTGTATGCATGGCTAACTTTCCAATCTCCGTCATGAGAGTGGTCGCGAGTTCAACATGTCAGTTAAATCGGAAAACAGCTTAAAACTACCTGGTTGATAAGACATACGTCAGTGAACCAGTGGGGAAGACGAGGCGAACATACCTGATCGCGTTACATTTGTGCAGTCAAGTACGGGAAAGAGGCCATTTTTAGGCTGAGACAGCGATCATGGCAGGCTTGGGTTCGTCGTGGAGCGTGAGTTGGTCAAGGGCATCCTCAAAGTGATCATCATCTGAGTGACACTCTGACTCATGATCCTCCTCATTTTCTCCCGGCTGTGCCTCATCGTCAGGGGGTTCGTCTTCGAAATCAAGCTGTTGAAGAGAAGACGGAAGTGGATTAACGGACGCCGGACCCGGCCGTATTTCTGGAAGGGATACGTACAGGGTCATAGATCACGCGGATGATCAGGCTACAACTGGGGCATGTTGCGATGTCTTCGTAATTCGCAAGTTGTTTCTGAGAGATCTCGAAACGATCACCACACGGGCAAGGATAGTGGTAAACGCCCTTTGCTTCATCCCAGGTCATGTCCTCGATCTCGATCTCGTCGTAATATGCGTCCATCGTGTATCAGTGAAAGACGAGGTGATGGTGATGGTTGTCCAGCGCAACAAATTTTCTGCAAACTTGGGCATCTGTCCATTGATCTGAGTCAACATTATTACCAACCGTAGTAGGTGGCTGTGACAGGGGTTTTCTCGCTTCTTCTCCACAACATGCACCAGGGTCCAGGGGTACGCTTCTTTAACGCCTGGAGGCTGACCACCCCACCAATCGTATATTGACAGACTGGTGATTTAGTGACTATGTATCGCAAAGGTCACTTTTATTGAACACGGAATGTGGATCCATCGTGGCTCGCTTCTGCAATGTCGCATGCTGGTCGTCCTTCGATCGTCACTCACTGACCGCACTCACACTCCCCCGGTCCGAGTGCCAGGGGGGGGTTCTTGTCGGACCTTCATTTCCGAGTTCATTCGTGTCGACGAAATATCATTGTACGACCGATGGTGTTCGGCTTCCGCAAGCTGTGGTACCGAGACGTACGAGACTGTAATCCGTAGACGCAATTTAGGAAGAAAGAGGTAGGCGTTTGGCGCAACTTCTTTTACACGCTGAAAAGCCTTACACACCAAGTCACCAACACGACTACCTCATCTGTCATCAAACTTTGTTTCGGTCCCCATTTACACATTTGCAATCGTACGAAGGAGTGTGTGCACCGTGAGGTCCAGCTGCGCGCCCAAACGATGTTGATGTCTAACGTGATTTGGTCTTCCAAACAGCTAGCTGCGCGGTGTTGTAATGTGGACCCGTACTAGACTCATATACGGCGTAGGCCAGAGCTCTTACCTATGTTCTATCCCTCCCATTGCAGAAAGATGCTTTCCTCTCACTGTAATTCTGGTTCCGAGGATACCTCCGCGCCGCTGAAGAGCTCTGTCGACAATGGATCGCCATCTTCTTCCCATACAGTAGCAGACCCAGATTTTCCAGAGGGCGGTATGCAGGCCTGGTGTACGGTATTCGGAGCGTAAGATGTTATCGGTTGCTCGGGTCGACGTTTACCCACCAATCCTCGCAGTTTTCTTGCCCAGTTCTGTGGATTCGGGTGAGGGATGCACAATTAATGTCCACAACCACTGCTAACGTACAGGTAGGTACACAAGTTCTTTTGGTGTATATCAAGGTGAGATTATTCTTGAGCAGAGCACTTGCAATCGCTTGATCGCTCGTAATACGATCAGCTTTCTATACTCAACAGTATCTTCAAAACGAGACCGCGTCCAATATCTCGTAAGTAAAATTAGCTCCACCTCATCATATTTTTGATTACGATATCATGCAGATGGATCGGAAGCTTGGCAACGTTTATCACCACCTCAATGGGCCCAGTGTGTGGCCCACTGTTTGACAATGGATATTTGTGAGACCGGCGCCAACCAGCCCTCATCGTGGATTCTTATTGTTGTCGTTAGCTACCACGTGTTCATCGCCGGTGCCGTCCTCCAATCCCTCTCACTCTTCATGTTGTCCTTGGTACAGCCAGGACAATATTACCAGGTACGGTCCTCTGACGATAAGCTCTGCATTGGATAACGCTCGAACGTCGACTAGATCTTGCTTGCTCAAGGACTCGCATCTGGGATTGGCTATGGACTGACGAACGTCCCGAGCTTTGCGATCATCTCACACCACTTCAAACGTCGGCGAACGGCCATGATGTCCATCGTCGCCTCTGGGTCAGCGCTAGGCGGTGCCGCAAATACGATCATGTTGAACAAGTTGTTGAACGGTCCCATCGGATTCAAGATGGGCGTGCGAATCAGTGCAGCATTTATCACTGTGTTGATGTTTCTGTCATGCATCCTCGTGCGTACTCGGTATGGCGCTGTACGTCACGAGGCGACTTCGATCAGTTTCTGGAAAGTGATGAAAAAATGTTTTACGGAGATTCCGTCACTTTTGACGCTCATCGGGTATGGGGTTTTCGTGACCCTTTCATTGGCGTCAGGATGCCCACATGGTGATGGTCCTGTCCTAGATTCATGTTCTTCCACGTTGCATTTCTGTACCCCTTCTTTTATTTTCAGCTAGACTCTCTCAGACACGGGCTTAGTCCCTCCTTTGCTTTCTACTCTGTACGTCGTCCGTTAATCCATTGCGAAGTCGTTGGGCTGACGGTAGATTACACAGGTGGTCATCATCAATGCAAGCAGTTTCGTTGGCCGATTCGGGGCTGGCACCTTACTCCCGTTTATTGGGATTGTCGACCTAACGATCATTGCGGCCATCGCATGCGCTATCTTGATTATAGGCATGATCTGGCTTAGCTCGGTGGCGAGTGTTGTGGTACTTGGGGTGTTATACGGGTTGTTCGAGGGGATAAGTGCGTGCTACGCTCGTTCGCGCCGACGCAAGAGATGCTTAGCCCCTGATCGTTATAGGTATGGCAATGATGGCACCCATGTTTGGGCTGACGTCTAAGCCTGCAGAACTTGGGTTTGTTGTTTCATCTTTCGTCAAGTTAATGTTGAACTCAGGGACTGACATACCACTTTGGTGTCTCAGAGTGAGATTGGGTGTGGGTTGGGCATTTACAGGTGCGCCGCCCTCATTCCCTTCCTGGATATCTTCATCCCTGACATTTGGTTTGTTTGACGTACCAAGGTATTGGCTCCCTGGTGGGTAAGTCGACGCAGAGGCACTGGTGTCGCAGGAGGAATGAGCATGTGTTTTTTTCTGTGCTGCAGGCTCCCCGATCTGTGGTGCCCTCCTAACAAACCGCTATCGCTGGTGGGCGCCTGCGCTCTTTTGCGGGGTATGCCTGTCTCGGATTTCGGAGGATACGTGAGTTTAGCGGTTGATTTATCGTTTGGTACAGTTACTCGCGCTGGCAAGTGGCGGTATGTTTACCGCCGTACGTTTCTTGCTTGTGCATGCAGGCGCCAGTGTCGCGCGGTGTACAGGTGGCGAAGGTGGGGGGGTAATTGATACCGGGAGCAAGGACGTGAGCGATAGGAAAGAAGGTGTAGTGACAGTGTGAACGGCTCTCAAAGGCTGGATTTCTATTCCTGTACAAGGTGGATCTCGGACGAGCAATCGACGATACCCCAGGTTTAGCGGACAAGTTCTTGTATTTAGTAGGTATAGACCTGCAGGGTCGGCCTTGAAGTTACACTGAATTTGTCGGAGTATTTGCGTCACCACTCTCTATTGAAGTGATGGGTCAATCAGGATTATGATCCATCTCGTGTTTGCTGCTGCTGCTCCGCCACCCTTTTCGAGGACGACAACATGTAATACCCTTCCCTTTTCACGCTCGATCGAGTTGCCTCAGACGTATGGCAGCACAGAGACCGGTGTCCCGGTTCCGACGATGCAGACATCGACGCCTTTGGAATTGCGTTCTATCAGTGTTTCCAGACCAAACGGCTTTCTCTTGTGTGGCAGAGCGATGTGAAAGATGCGAAGGATGATGACTCCGTGCGTCGCGTCGACATACAGTTTCGAATCGCCAGGTGGGCATTTCGCATTCCGCATCTATGATCTCTAAACACTATTGACATGTGATTGATGATCGTTCAAACCCATCATCAGCCCCCATCCTCATCCACCACTTCCCACCTTCCTCTGCAATCCGCCCCGGTTGTCTCCGCGTCAGAGACATAGTATCTTCCGCCATGCGGAATACACTGTTAGATAAGTAGTCAATATGTTCAAACAACTTCCCGAGGTGATGTGCTACTATGTTGCCACAGTGAGCAGGTACCCATGGGTTAGCCCATGATCAGTATGACCGCGGTGTGGGTCAGTACCTGGGTACCCACGGCTCAACCCATACCCACGGTGGTAGATATGGGTAGTACCGTAGGCCTAGCTAGATCCGGACACGTTTGCTGATGGCATACCCGCGTGGGTATCCCAAACCCACGGTATAGCCTAAAGTTTAATATGGTCTGCTGTTGCTGTCTAGTTGCCTCCTGTGTTTAAGATGGTCTGCTTGCTACCATCCTTCGTGTATCCTCACTGGAGCAGTTGGATCTCCCATCTTCCCCAAACTCTTCATTGCCTGTCGTGCGTCGCACTCAGTCCACACCATATCAACACTAACCCCACCCAGCATTGTGTAATTATCCACACAATTCCCGCCCGAGTCGTAACAAACCCAGTTTTCATGACATGCTAAGAATTCAAGACTCAGTATGGGAAGTGCCTGGCCTAACGTAGGCTGTGTCTGCATCGCCTGTTGCTAGAAATATGCTCCGAATCAGGAACGCCATCACAATCATGATGCGGCGAACTATGTAGCTGCCCCTGAAAGGTAACTCGGAGGAACGAAGCGGATCTGGCCGTTCCCTATTTAATTTCGAACTAAGATCTAGTTGCAAAAAACTAGCCTTCCAAGATGGCCTCCACTAGTCTCCCAATTCCATTAACCCAAATAAACTTTGGCCCTACATTTGGAGCAAGCCTCATCGGTGTCGTATTCGCAGCTGTGTAAGTACATATCCGTTAGTGGGTGAACACCACTGACGTCAGGTCCCTGTGGTCGTATAAATACAGATTCCATGGAATCACTATTTTGCAGGGCATCTTCTATGTGAGCTGCCACACCCTCGTGACTCGTCCTCAGGGTAAGACTGAGCTTGTCAACCGCGTCACCCACCGCCAGTACCGAAACTACCCAAAAGATCCCATGTTTCTGAAGCTGCTGGTGAGTACTGTCATCCCAATAAACTGCATGGTGGAATCAGAGTTCCCGCTGACTCAATTCTATACTAGGTTGCCTCACTATTGCAAGCCCATTTGTGTCCCTTGTACTGAATGGAGCTGATCTTATTACCTCGATTGTCTAACAGGATCTTGGATACGCTCTCGCTCGCCCTCGCCACCCACACCGTCTACACGTACCTGGCCACCAATTTTAACAATCTTGCGATCTTCTTCTCGCCAGTGGTGTGGTAAGCCCGTCCGATTATGATTCATGTCAAAACGAAAATTCATGACAAACTTCTGGGATACTGGTTGACCTCACAGGAGTCTTTCGGTGAGGCAATGCCACAAATACTGTCACAGGGCCGAACACACACATCCTGATATCTGACGTTTCTTTTTGCCTTCTAGAATCAATCTATAGTGACCAGTGCTGTCGCCCTTGTCGTCCACCTGTGAGTACAACTGAACCATGATAATGGGATATGACCAATGACCAACCACAATGTAATATCACATCGCATGAAAACAGATTTTATGCATATCGCATCAAAGTCTGTAAGTTCTGGCATCCACTCGACACATTGCTGTATCATACATCCGGACTGACTAATTCTTGAACCTTTTTAGTGGACCACAGATGGTGGCCTCTTTCCGCCTTCACTGTATGCCATGTTCCCACATCTACCAGCGCAGCATTTACTTACTTCTTGTATCTTAGGCAGTAACATCTACATTCGCATTTGGTGGGTGTTTCCGCCCCATAGGAGCTTCCAGTCAGCTGGAGAGTTAACCTCATGCTTTGGCACTTTTGAACAGCTATCGGCTTAAGTAGGGTCAAGTTTTCTCATCACCTCAGAATCTATGCTGATATATACCGAACTGGTTCTCTCATCTTCAGCCTCTGCCTTAATAGCGTGCGTGTGCCGCTAAGACACTGGTCACGACGTTCTTATACATATCCCAGTGACATCGAGAACCTGACCCTAAGTGCACTCGGGGTATTGCGTGTACGCCTCGTCTTGATTGCAGCACAATCATGACATGTACTCACGGCACTGAATCTCACTCTATCCCGCGATATGTGGACGGTGCAGTGGGTGGCATATACAGGCACAATCTCGATGGCTGTGATCGACCTTATTGTCGCTGCCTCAATCACCTATCTCCTCCACCGCAACCGCAGTGGATTTGCACAGTATGCTGATGCTACCCTATAATTTCGCTTGCCTTCGTGATAACTGTCGATTGGCTCTAGAACTGATCGCATGATCAACAAAATCACGACATATGCCATATCGACTGGTGTGATCACAGGGTCGGTCCAACTCTTGTTATTTCTAAACGACCAACTCAAAATAACCGACATTGTTTTATTGGTATTCCCAAGCACCCTCTCGCTGTCAGAAATGATCGCTGTATGTCATGTTCCATTTCAGTGTACCTCGTGGCGCAAGGCAAGCAATCGCAATGGCAGAACGGCTAACTATGTCATCCCCCAGTACATGCTCGCACCAAACTCCTTATACGACCAGATGATCAACTTCTCACTATCCAAAGGTGCGTTTCATCATTTACATTCGTCAATCTAAAACTGACCCAATCTCGGACTCGTGCTTAATTGAATTAGCATACACCAATGCCCTTCTGGCAACGTAAGATGTTCAGCGTGGGCATGCTTCTCCGTATATACCAGATCGCTGACATAGATACGCAGACTTAATTCCCGACAGTACATCAAGGACACAACGCTCACCTCTGTGGGCACAGTCCTCCAGTTCAGGGCAGCACCGCGAAGCATGGATTTTGGTGGCGTTAGCGGAGCAAGGGACGTTTCGGACTCAAAGGATGCGATCGTGTTCCTGGTACATAAAGCCCCTGATGCGAACGAGGGTGCCGATCGACTGGGCGGGCAAAGTCCCTATGAGGGGTCCTCCACTTGCAAGGTTTCTGATTCCACCTAGGTGCGTATAACGGTTCGAGTTATTATTCAGGGCCTGAGCTCACTGTTATTTCCGTAGGCCGACTACAGGTCTGATGTTGTCTAGTTCGTAGACATTGGGGTAAGTTCGAGTAACATGTGACATGAGTATCTTCTAGGTTATTTATTCAGGGCGGCATTGTCGCTTTCAGAGGTTAACTACAGGTCTGGCGTTGTCTAGTCTGTGGGCGGCAGCCGGCAGGTGTGCAAGATACGGTGGAAAGTCGACCACTTGGCCACCTTGAGAGCCGGTTCCTCATCCACGCTGGTCCAACTTGCCGCGTGAAGCGTTTACAATACTTGCATGTGATTTCAAGATCACGGCTAATTTATTTGGCAAACCGCGAAGCTCAGTGTAATCATACAAGACTCTTGTTCCCAAACGTTCAGCTTCAGCATTCAGGAGTCTACAACAACAGTCGGACCCTCGTGGAGGACCCACCGATCCCACCTGGCCAACCTTCATTGGCCAATCTAGGGAGGGGCCCGAATGTCCCAACTCGAGAGTTTGGTCACTTAGCAATTTAAGCACAACAATGCGTTGCGTTCGATTGTCGGAATATCTTGGACTCTCCCCCCTACCGCTCAATGCAACTGCTCAGCAGCACTGCAGAGGGTGCAGATTTCACGGATTCCGTACGTAGCACTGTGATGTACTACTGAGCAGCGGGCTAGCCACCTGGATTCACCGAAGTGGATGAAGACTACCAGGTAGTGCCATGTACTCGTGTACAGCCCTCGGATGACCAGAAGGACATCTCGTATCTATGATCTCTAAACTCTACTGACATGTAATCGACGATCATCCAAGCCCATCATCAGCCCCATCCTCATCCACCACCTCCCACCCCTCTTCTGCGATCCGATCCGGTCGTCTCCCCGTCGGAGATTGCATGCCTCCTGCACCTGCCATAGCGTCCCGCGTGCGGCAACGGTGATTGGCCGATACGTGCCTCTTCCTTTGAGTCAGATGTCAATGCGACCCGGGTGATCGAACACAAGGACAGGGCCCAGGCAAAAGCAGCGGAAATGACACGTCAGATGCGAACGGGTACGATTCAATGCTCGACGTTTACTGTCATGACTACCTTGTAGCATGCGTCTGCACGTCCAGTACCACCAACATCGTCTATTCAAACGATCCGCCATCCTTCGTGTTGTAACGATTGCCCGAAAATGGCGGCGTGAAGGTGTTAATTGTGCACTGTCATCCCACGTCCCTCCCAAGTGAGATACCGCGTCGGAAGCCACTCTGGTTGTGTCCACTCTAAACCCGCTAACTCTGCCGCGATCATCTGTGCAACCACTTCGGCGCTGGGATGAATACGGGGAGCGGAACAAAGATCGTATATCATCTCATCCATTCTAAGCAGAGCACATGAGAGAGGAAAAGGCTTACCATCCAAACGCCCGCGGCATACCATGCCCCGAGTAACCAGCAGCAATAAACTGGCCTGCGTACTGCGCGACATCGTTCCCTCGTGCCACTGGTAGTTTGTCGACAGGTCCGACCTGAGGGGGTCATCGCAATACGTTTGTGTACATCTCGAACAAGCGAAGAACCAGACGCACAAACGGATCTCCGATCGCTGTATAAGCCATGATACCCGTCTGGAAAAACGGCACGATCACGAGTGATACCATGGTAAGCCCGTGAGACACCAATATCACACATGCATATATACACACCCATTCCATCTCGGGCTCTCGCCCCCGTTCAAACTTGCCTTCAAACACCTCAGGCAAAAACGCCCGGAGGGCTTCCCCGACTTTGGGATGACATGTGGTATCATCGTCAACATAGACTTCGAAGGCGGGGCTGGCGACTTCACGCGCGCCACCAAGGATGATCAGGGGTCTTTCATCGGCTGTCGTTACTGGACGTGGGAACCAGTATTCGGAGTGCTGTGCATAATAGGTGAATTTGCATACAAGTTTGAATTGGGATGAAGGCAAAGGGGGGAACGATATGTCTATACCTCGTTACCAGTCCAACTGTTAATTTTAATCCGGTTCGTACCAACAGATGCGCGCGTTGCAATGACTTGTCCACGAACGGGCACAATTCCATGTGGGCCTGCTAAAATAGGGAGAAGATGAGAGGCGTAGGCGTTCGTGGCGTGAACGACGCGCGAGCAGGTGATGCTCCCTCTAGGTGTTGAAAGCGTGAACGCGCGCGTGCTGTTCGGCGATGACCCGGACACCGAGCTTGACACACTTGTGTTTTTGATCGCCGTGACTGGCGTATGGGTGTGCAGCGCGAAGTTAAAACGCGGGCCCATGCGCGTCTTGGTCTGTTGATAGAGTTTTGTGACAAGCTTGAGTGGCCAGACATTATGACCCGGGATTTTCACTCCTGGATAATGTACGCCATACGTCTGGCATCAACGAGAGGTTATCAGTGATCGGTTGACAACAAATACGCCAAACGCTTACAGCTTCAACCTCCTCCTTGCTCAGTAGAACAGCGCCATCCAAGGACCAACCCGCATCTTCCGCCGCTCTGCAATCACGCCGTGCCTCCTCGACCTCCTGATCCGAAGAAAACAGATCAACATGACCGCCATGCACGAGATCAACGTCGTCTGTCCATCCGCGATCCTGGATGAGACGGACGAGCGACGACGCGGTGTGGGCTTCTAAGGCGTACGATCGTTTAGCCTCTTCGGGGCCATATTTGGTCATGCGGGCGTGGAATTCATAAAACGCGGCAGGGGTTATGTGGCCACCATTTCGACCTGGGCCACGGATGAAAATGGATCCAGACGAGATCCACGACTGTTTGGTCGAGATTGGTAGATTGGCTCACCGGTCGCTCCTGCACCTAAGAGAAGATCAGATCGTTTGCCATCCTCATTGTACCCAACACCAAGGCACTGGAGGACACACGCACAAAAGTCTCTCGCCTCAAGAATGACCACTTTGAGTGGTGACTGATGCTCCACGTTCGTGTTGATTAATTCAGAGAGATGGTAGGCCACGCCGACGCCTGTGATACCCGAACCGATGATACACACGTCTGCGTCGGCAGTCAAAGACCCTGTGCTGCCTTCACGCGCTAGTGGATTAGCCTCCGGAGAGGAGTTTGCCCAGAAAGAATGCGTTGGGTTCGGAGATGGAAGGCCTGCAGGCTTGATGTGGTCGTTTGAAAATATTTTTTGTTGGATCTCGAGTTCGTTGAGCAAGGCGGAGAGTGTCGCCATCGCACACACTACAGCCGAGATCAATGTCCTGGTGAAAATGGGTGACCCGGTAGGGTCAGATGTGATCAGATACGAGGAATTATGTAGATAATGTTCGAATCAGACTTGATCACACCGCCCGCACGAAGTAGTAAGAACTAGATGGCCGAACTATCGGCAGGAACCTTATCTTACACTACTTCAAACACCGGAAAAAAGTAACTCATTCCCACGCCTCGGAAAAAGGGTCGTCTTCGGTCACAATTCTACCCCAAGTGACCTTGTAAACACGGTAATTATATCATATTTTCAATACATAGGGCAGCACTTATACAGTTTTCCTGGGAATTAAGATTGAAATAGAAAATCTCAGATTGCCTATGTCTCGACTCCTACGTAGCGTGAGGCACAAGAACGCATTTTTAACGGAGGGAATAAACTGCTGGTACGGTCCCAGCGAACGATTCGTGATCACCAACCTCGCAACAGGCTATTACTTGACGATTTCGAGCGACAATGCCACTTTTATCGACGTGCCTCTTGGGACTATCGAGCACAGGTTCCGGACTAAGGTACAGGCAAATCCTCTGCTTATTGACATCCAATGGTAGCATCTCTGGAATATCGAGGGGGACAATGGTTGTGAGTGATTTAATGCTCTGGAATAGCATCACCCCAGCAAGCTTCGCACTCGCTCAATCTAGCAGTGCTGACTTTGATGATCCAGTGACGAACGAGCAAAGGGA
>QFEI01006605.1:1932-13110 GCA_003316145.1 Neoboletus magnificus | reverse complement strand
CTAGCCCTTGGGGTTTATATACTCTTTTAATGTATGTACATGTTTGTACCTAATCTATAGATACGTTATCATATATAGTCATGCCCTATACCCTAATGGTCAGGGGTTACCTTCGTGAGAGCCATCAAGACAGAGATTAAACATAGCCTTCAAGGCTGTGAAGAATGGAAGAGAAGAAACGGAAATTAGAAAGGGCTGTGAGGCGTTGCCTTGCACAGGACGGAAATGAAAAGAAGTCGTGCACAGCACGGAGATGAACGTGGGAATAATATAACTTCAAAAGGGTTAATTAAGGCACCAATGTGGTGATGAGTCTCCAAGGGCGTAGCCTTAGTGTTTAAAGTCAGAGGACGTGAGTCTTGACTGTATGAAGGTGAAACTAATAGATAAGATGAATGATTAGATTAGATGATCAGTCACGTGATCAGATAAGATAAGATAAAAGAGGAAAAAGAAACAACTAAGTCTTGCAAAGACCTTGTGACGGTAGGACCGTAACACTTACTTTTCCCATCCACAAGCGAGGACGAGGCCATTTCGGTATGGATGTTGACCTTTGTGAGTGAATGGTCAGATACTGAGACAGCTGTGCCCCAATGTCCGAATCAGTCAAGTAGGGAAGTCACATGATTCTGCTTCAATTTTTGGCATTCACTGCATCAAATGTTGACCAGGATCAGAAAGACGCAAACTTGAGCAATGGCAGCCTGCACCATGCCACCGCATTCCACCCAAACTGTAATCTTTTATCCACAGATTTGTCTTGAACAGCAAGATGCTGCCCTGCAGCTGTTATGGTCCTACCGTCACAAGGTCTTTGCAAGACTTAGTCATATTTCCCTTTTTTTCTTATCTTATCTTATCTGGTCATGTGACTGACCATCTAATCTAATCTTTCATCTTATCTATTACTTTCACCTTCAAACAGTCAAGACTCACGTCCTCTGACTTTAAACACTAAGGCAATGCCCTTAGAGACTCATTACCACCTTGGTGCCTTAATTAATCCTTTTATAGTTATATTGTTCCCACAATCATTTCCGTGCTGTGCACGTCTTCTATTTCATTTCCGTCCTGTGCAAGGCTATGCCTCACAGCCCTTATTCATTTCCACTCCTTCGTTTCCATTCTTCACAGTCTCAAAGGCTATACTTAATCTCCGCCTTGATGGCTCTCACGAAGGCAACCCCTGACCGTTAGGGCACAGGGCATGACCATATACAACTACATATCTATAGATTAGATACAAACATGTACATACAAGTAGATAGTATATAAACCCCAAGGGCTAGACGGATAACCTCCAGTCTAGTTCTCTTGGATTTTCCCCTAAGAGTTCCACTCCTGAGCACATTAGTGTTCACTTCTTCTACTTCCTCACCTAGTATCCCTGGTGTTTGCCTAGAGACTCATTAGAGTTCTTTGGGTGTTTCAGCAGCCTGTCCTTGTATCCATATATTTTGCTGGTTTGCTTCCAAAGCACCTCGCAGAGAAACATGTGGTATTGTCCTTGTATGCTTTTTATCTCATGGTTACTCTGACTTCCTGCACACTGAACAGCCCCTTCAAATATCTGTATCAGTTTCAGAGGAATTTAGCTTATTTACAATGCCAATTATTGGAGAAGTCGTTGAAGATTCCATTCCCTCTGAATGCCAGACAGTACCCCGATTTCATGTTAACCAAGTCACATACTCATTTACCTTCATGCCTCAGAACCCAGACATCAACTCATCAACTGGGGAGGTCAAAATTCCAATCCCATTTTTCCTGCTTCCTCCCCACCTTATCCCAACCAACTCCAGAGACTGGATGGTACTTTGCAATGATATCCAATGCTGGCTAGCATCGGTTTCAGACTCCATCCAGCAGTGGGCATGGGGCTGTGACATTTTTTGGCTTGCTTTCATTGCTGCCAATCCTAATTTTCCACTCAGCCACTGGCCCATTTGGAATCCGAAAATCACGCCATCAGGCCCATTCATCGAAGGTTGGCTAGATGGTTCACTGAAGTGGCTGATCTTTGAGGGAAAACCAGATGAGGGTACTGAAGTCGTACAGCTCTGGATTTGGGATGAGTTCTCTCGTTTTGCGTGTTTGTTCTGCCCATAACTCACCGCTTGAACTATTTCGCCCTCATTGTGAGGGTTTTTAACAATTCATGGAGTGTTTATACTGTACTCTATACTCGTGCATATATGTTGTACTGTCAATTGGTACCACATTTTGGATCTGTTTTGTGCCCAGCACCCAGTCCATCCTGTGCACCTGAGTTCTGACTGCCATCTTACGCATGCCCATCCAATAAATTGTGCATTTTTTTTCTTGGAGTGTGTGTTTGGAGTGTCATAGTGCACATCATTTTTGTAATGAAGACATATGTCCCAGATATCAAAGCGACACAGCCAGGATACTGTGTCCAAATACCGCTTTGACAAATGCTGTACCTGCCCCAGATTTTGGCAAGAGTATATTGACCCCATCATAATCCCATATGGCTCAATCACTGCATTATTCCAGCATCAATACACTATGTCATACCCGGCTAAGGTGGCTAGATCTCTTTCTTGTTCACATAAACTTTAGTTGTACAGATTCCACATTACCTACGTCAGTGCAAGTGGTGTGTATATTAGTGGTAACTTAAATTCCACATTGTATGGATGGCTGACAAAGCTCAAATGGCCGTGTACTTTGGTATGCACCTATTGTGCTTGTACATGGGATCCAGCCACTGAAAAAGATGCAAAAGATATGCCTCAAGGTAAACAAACATGTTCCAAGATTCAATGGGCAGTTGTACAGCTGTCATGCATCCTGGATCAAGAACAGATCTTTGCAGGACTCAATGTCTCAACACACACTGTGCAATGTGTTCTGGCTTACTTCTACAAGTTTGATATTGTCTCCAATGAAAACAACCAACCAGTCAAGCATGATCAATCCAATAATTGACATTTTTGAAATATTGATGTTGAGGTTTGTAATACAGAGTACTGAGCAATATTCAAATTGTTGCAATTTCTTCTTGGTACCATTCAAAAGGTTCCAGAAATGCACTTGGTCAAACTTCAAGAAGTATTAGCTGTATTAGCCAGCATTCAGATATTATATTTTACTATTTGGAGAACATTTTGTAGCAAGGAATTTATAATGAAAAAGGTAAGCAGTTTTCTACCTATTATCTCTACTGGTTCTCACTGTTCTAGATCACACAAGTTGTGGCAGAATATCCCACAGAAAAGCAGCTTGAGTATTATGCACAAATTGGTTTGTATCAACCTAAATTGCTAGTGTTTGTTGACAAAAGCTTTGTGGATCATTATACAATATATTATGGCTATGCTTGGTCAATCTAGGACATGAAGCACAGTAGAAGTCATTTTTTGTGTGTGGTTAGTGTTATGGTTGAATATTGTCACAAAGTCTCTTTGAGACTTAGTCATTTCTTTTTTCATTTCATATCTTATCTTTCATGATCATATGACTAATCATCTTATCTATTCTTTTATCTTCTCATAGTCAAGCCTTTGTCCTTTGACTCTAAACACTGAGTTACTGTTATAATCCAGTACCATTGCAAGGTCTTGTTGAAACTTAGTTGTTTCTCTTTTTCTTTCTCATCTTATCTGATTACTGATCATCTAAGCTAATATTTCATCTTCTTATAGTCAAGACTTATGTATTTTGACTTTAAACACTGAGACTTCATACTCTCAGAGACTTATGCATACATGTGCTTTAATTTATCCTTTTATAGTTATATTTGTTCTCACATTTATCTCTGTACAGTGCATGTCTTCTTTTCATTTCTGTCCTATGCTTGGCTATGCCATACAGCTCTTTCAATTCCCATTCTTTTCTTCTATTTCACCACAGCCTTGAAGACTATGTCTTAATATCTGCTTATGACATCTCATAATGGCTTCTTCTGGCTGTTAGGACACAGGATACAATCTTATATGACTATGTATCTATAGATTAGATACAAACATGTACATATACTAGAGGTGTAGATAAACCCAGAGACTTGACTGGATATTCCCCAATCTAGTTCTCTTGGATTTTTCCCAGCAAGGTCCACTCAGGAGCACATTAAGTGTTTATTCTTTCCATCTTCTTGTTATGGTCCAGTTACCATTTGTTACAATTTGTTCTGCCTTTCTTGTTTTCCTTTGTCACTATGGACTTATTTTTCCTTTCACTTGATTACTCACCCCATTTCCATCATCATCCGTTCCTCTCGCACTTCTCACTTGCTTTGTAATCGAGCTTACATCCTCCATACTACCTAGTATTCATTTCTGCTTCATTTGTCTTCTTGTACTCACACCCACCCTAAAGTACCTCGAGTAATACTTAAACTCGACGTCAATACCATGTACTACAAGCTAGATCTTACTTTCCTACCTGTCTATAAACCTCTTTCCTCATCTTGAAACCTCGAAAAGCTTGAGTGCTGTTCTACAGCCTCCCTTATCCTTGATCCTTGATCTATCACTCTGGGACTTCCTTCCCCTGTGATCCTTCGTCCCCATCGTCTGAGGAATCCCCTTGACGACCGTCTTTGTCCGTCGTATCAAGTAGGAATCCCCCTTGTCGACGTCCGACTCAGAAACCCTTGACCCTACTCATTGAGCCCGTCTTCTGCCTATTGAAAGTCTACGTTTGCTGCCTAACCACAGACCGAACGTAACACCATCACAGATCTTTGCAAGACATAGTTATTTCTTTTTCTTTTTCTTATCTTATCTTATTTGATCATGTGACATCCCACTGATCATCTAATCTTATCTTCTATAGTCAAGACTCATGCCCTCTGACTTTAAATACTAGAGCAATGCCTTTAGAAACTTATGCACACTTTATGTTATGGACCTACTGTCACAAGGTCTTTGCAAGATTTAGTCATTTCTTTTTCTTATCTTATCTTATCTTATCTGGTCACATGACTGACCATCTAATCTAAATCTAATCTATTATCTTCACCTTCAAACAGTCAAGACTCACGTCCTCTGACTTTAAACACTAAGGCTACACCCTTAGAGACTCATGCACACTTGTGCCTTAATTAACTCTTTTATAGTTATATTGTTCCCACATTCATCTCTGTGCTGTGCACATCTTCACTTTCATTTCTGTCCTATGCAAGGCTATGCCTCACAGCCCTTATTAATTTCCATCTCTTCGCTTCCATTCTTTACAGCCTTGAAAGCTATATTTAATCTCCGCCTTGATGGCTCTCATGAAGGTAACCCCTGACCATTAGGGCACAGGGTATGACTATATATGAACCATATCTATAGATTAGGTACAAACATGTACATACAAGTAGAATAGTATATAAATCCCAAAGGCTAGACGAATAAACTCCAATCTAGTTCTCTTGAATTTCTCCCCTTGAGTTCCACTCCTGAGCACTAAGTATTCACTTCATAACTTCCTCTCCTAGTCCACTGGTGTTTGCCTAGAGACTCATTAGAGTTCTTTGGGTATTTCACTTTGTGCTTTAATTAATTTTCTTATAGTTAAATTGTTTTCATGTTCATTTCTGTGCTATACATGACTTCTTTTCATTTCTGTTCTGTGTTTGGCTATGCCACACAGCTTTTTTAATTACTACTCCTTTGTTTCCATTTCACACAGCCTTAAAGACTATGCTTAATATCTGCTCATGATCTCTTATAAAAATAACCCCTGGCCATTAGGGTATTATGGTCATATCCTAGTGCACCTAACATCATCACTAGATGACACTAGTTTTTCATTTTCATTATCTTCTTTTCTCTTATCTTATCTTATTGGATTATGTGACCAGATCACTGATCTTATCAGATACTCATAGTCAAGTCATGTGATCTCTGACTCTAAACACTGAGATATTACAAACTCTCAGAGACTTATAAATCTTAAACTAGATCTTAAGAATCTAGATGATTCATATATAGTTATATATGATCTCATGATCATATCCACCCTATGCTTGGCTATGCCACACAGCCCACTTAATCTTCATGCAGTGCATGTTTCCATTCTGCCACAGCCATGCTGTTGCATTATGTTTTTCATATCTGTTCCACTTCCATTCTATAGCTATGCTATTTGGTTTCTGTTGCATAGGTATTTAACCATATATAGAGACATATTGTAGATATGATATAAATATGTACATATAGCAGGATTGTATATAAGACCAGAGATCCTAGCCTAGTTCGCCAGTCTAGTTCTCTTTGGAGTTTCTCCAAAAGTTCCACTCAACCTTCCTTAGTAGAAGCATAAAGATAGTCTTTATATCATTTTTTCCTTCAGTTCATCTCACTAGTTCTTATTTGCTCAAATCTACCATAGATAGGATCTTTGGATGTTTCATAAAGTGCAGAGTACAACTATATATGATACTATATCTGTAAATCAGATACAAACATATACATATACTAGAGTAGTATATAAGCCCCAAGAGCTAGACAGATAACCTCCAGTCTAGTTCTCTTGGATTTTCCCCTTAAAATCCACTTCTGAGCATTCACTCCTTAACTCTTCTTCTAGTCAATTGGTGTTTGCCTAAAGTTCTCTTATTGAGTTCTTTAGGTATTTCACTTCTACTGATTGCACTGGTGATTGCGTAGAGATCAATATTGATTCTTTGGATGTTCAGAAACTTATGCACACTTGTACCTTAATCAAACATTTTATAGATATATTTGTTCTCATGTTCATCTCCATGCTGTGCAAGACTATGCCTCACAGCCCATTTAGTTTCTGTTCTTCCATTTCACACAGCTTTAATATTACAGTCCAGTTACCATCACAGGTCTCAGTGAGACTTAGTCATTTTTTTCTTTTATCTCATCTTATTTTATCATGTGACATTCCACTAATCATCTAATCTTTCATTTTATCTAATCTTCTACAATCAAGACTCATATTCTCTGACTTTAAACACTAAAGCTATGCTCTTAAAGACTTATCATCACTTGATGCCTTAATTAACCCTTTTATAGTTATATTCTTTTTCACATTCATCTCTATGCTGTGCATAACTTCCCTTTCATTTCTGTCCTGTGCAAGGCTATGCCACACAGCCCTCTTTTAATTACTGTCTCTTCATTTCCATCACTCACAGCCTTGAAAGCTATGATTAATCTTTGTTTATGATTCTCTTATGATGGCAACTCCTGACCATTAGAGCACAGGGTATGACCTTATATGAATATGTATCTATGGATTAGATACAATCATGTACAAACAGTAGACTAGTATATAAACCCCAAGGGCTAGATAGATAAACTCCAGTCTAGTTCTCTTGGAGTTTTCCCCTAAGGCCATAGAGTGGACTCTTGTGTGGTTGCCTCTAGCATGGAATTATCTTAAGATATGATAATTTATTCTTATCCCCTTGGATTAATACCTGCCCACTCCTAGTCTTAATTCTTGGTTTTAAGGATCCATTATCTCCCTGCACTATTCCCTGGTATTGTTTTAGGGTTGTTTCATTTAAAGGCTATATTTAATTATTGCTTATGACTTGACACAACCCCTTCTGACTACTAGGATACAGGATATGACTAGTTAAAGTACATATTGATAGATCTGATACACACATATACAAATAGTAGAATAGTATAAAAATCCAAGGAACAGACCAGGAATTCTCCAGTTGAGTTCTCTTGGACCTTCACCAAGAGTTCCACTTGAAAATGATTCAACTTTGCTCACTTTCTCTTCTTTACCACTAGTTGCACTGGTGTTTGCCTAGAGTTCTCATTAAGATCTTTGGATGTTTCAGTTAGTGGTAAGCAATGCATATACATTTGAGTTTGTAGATGTTACTTATAATGCATAGCTTTTCCATTCTATTCATTGTTTCATTAAGTGGTAGTATTTTGTATTGTGATATTGTTGAAGGCTTGTTCCACACTAATATATTTTAGCAATTCATTAAGCACTTGCTGGACAACATATATCATTTCCTGGCTCTAATTCCATCATTGTGATGGATAATTGCCAGATTCACAAACACCCAGACATTCAAAGCATGATTCAGATCAGATATGTGATTTTGTCATATTATCTATGTAAATGTATACTAATGTTATGTAGAGGTGTGTGATGTGAGTTTCTATCTTCATATTTTTCCAATTTAAATCCAATTGAGCTGGCATTCTGAAACACCCAAAGAATTCAAATGAAAACTCTAGATGAACACCAAGATTAAACTAGAAGAAACAAGAAAGAGCTGTGATCAACTGATCACTTGAGTGATTCCTTGATGAAAGTCCAAGAGAACTAGACTGGGAAAGTTCCTGTTGAGTCTGTTGGATTTATATACTACTTTAATATTTGTACATGCTTGTATTTAATTTAATCATAACAAGTTATACCATATACCCTAGTGATCAAGGTGAGTCATGAGTGGTAATTAAACATAGCCTTTGAGGCTGTGAAGAATGGAAAGAAAGAAGTGGAAGTAAAAGTGGAAGTGGTGAAATATTCAAAAAATTAACTAAGTGATCTCTAGGTGAACACTAGTGCAACTAGGAAGGTGATAAAAGAAAGCAATCAAATAGCTACTTAGGAGTGAAACTTTTAGGGGAAAGTCCAAAAGAACTAGACTGGGAATTACCTGGTCAAGTTTCTGGGCTTATACAGTCAACTCTAATATAACCCATATCCAATTTAACCCATACTCTTTGATAACCCATAGGTTTTTCAATTTCCCAAGTTGATATGCAGAGATTTCATATTGATAACCCATAACTCTTCCATAACCAATAACTCATACTGATTTTTGGTTGTCATAACCCATACATGTACCTGAATAACCCCAATATGATACTCCAATTATGAAATTGTTTATATAATTATTATTTCTTCACTTTCCAAGATGATAATAATAGTCCAAAATCCACTTGAAATATCAACTTCCAAAACTGTAAACAAAGAATTGAAATTCTTGACTGACATAATAAAAATGGGAAAATTCAGACAAAAACAAACCATTTTCATAGAATCTATTCCAATCTCAAAATCAAGCAGCTGCTACTTTCTACATGGGTCAAAGATAAAGCAAGATGGCAAGCAGAGTATAAAAGCAATAGGGATTTAGGACCTTCAGCCAACAGTGTTTATCAAACCCTACACTCTGAGGTTATGAAGATGTTGGAATTTTGAATCTCAAAGATGATGGCAGACAAGCTGCTTCTTACTAGTAAGATTCTTTGTTAAAAGTGGAAAATATTTGCTGACCTTGTGGGTGTTTTGGATAATAAATGTCTCAACTTGAGTGAAGGTTAATTGAGTAGTTTTAAGATGTGAAATGGCTTGAAAGATATGAAGTGGCATGGTGAAGCTGCACTCCCTGATACCATTGAAAAGGAGCAGTTGTATATTCAAGAATTTATTCAAAACCTTATCAAAAAAGAGGGTTACAAGCTATAGGATCTTTTTAATACAAATGAAAGCAGTCTTGCTTATGCATGAATCAAATGTTGATTGTGCTCAAGCAAACTTTTGCTGCATGGCTCCAAATCATAAACATATTTATTGACAACAAATGCAGATGGCTTAAAAAAACTATCCTCACTTATTGTTACGTTTCTCTCTCTCTCCTCTCTTTTTCACCACATTTTAACAGACTTACTTTCTTTTTGCTCAATTACTCACCCCATTTCCATCATCATCCGTTCCTCTTGTACTTCCCACTTGCTTTGTAATCGAGCTTACATCCTTCATACTGTCTAGTATTCATTTCTGCTTCATTTATCCTCTTGTACTCACACCCACCCTAAAGTACCTCGAGTAGTACTTAAGCTCAACAACGATACCATGTGTTGTAAGCTAGATCTTACTTTCCTGCCTGTCTATAAACCTCTTTCCTCATCTTGAAACCTCGAAGGGCTTGAGCGCTGTCCCACAGCCTCCCTCACCCTTGATCCTTGATCTATTGCTCTGGGACTTCCTTCCCCTGCAATCCTTTGTCCCCATCATCCAAGGAATCCCCTTGACGACCATCTTTGTCTGTTGTACCAAGCAGGAACCCCCCCTTGTCGATGTTCGACTTGAAAACCCTTGACCCTGTTTGCTGAGCTCGTCCTCTACCTATTGAAAGTCTACGTTCGCTGCCTAATCACAGACCAAGTGTAACAAAAGATCTAGCTTCTCCTTTGAGGCTACCATTGCTGTAGTTCCTCACCCACCCCGACCACCACGTCCTCTGCATCCTCTCGTCCCTGGGATAACCCTTACCAAGGAACCCTGCTACCAAGAAAACCCAGAACACCGAAAACCCGCACCCCCTCGCCCCCACCACCACCTTCGTCTTCTATACCCTCCCCCACACCCCCACCCACACCACCTATGACCACCCCTGCCAAGGAACTTCGCCTCAGCATTCCTGAGAACTATGATGGAGATGCCAAAACCTTCAAAGCATGGCTTGTCTCCATCAGACTATACCTCATGATTAACAACTCCATCTACGACACCGACACTAAGAAAATCACCTTCGCCCTATCCTTTATGAAGAAAGGAACCGCCCTGGGTTGGGCAACCACATTCACCAATGAAGCTATCGACAATGGTACCTTTGGGACCTTCACTGACTTCTCCACCAAGGTAACCAAGGTATTTCTACCTAGCAACCAGAAGAGGAACGCCCTCCTTGAACTCCAGACCCTATCCCAGGACAAGAATGTCCTCCCCTACATCAACACATTCAAAGATGCTGCCCAGCTCAGTGAGCTGACGGACGACGTGACCCTGATTCACTTCTTCACTCAAGGGCTGAAGAAACCTCTGAAGGACTGCATCTTCTCCATGGATACGGTCCCCACCATCATAGACGAGTGGTACACCAAGGCGGAACAGTTCCACTCCCAATGGAACCACTCCTGAACAATTTCCACTTGCAACTCCTCCTCCTCCTCCAAACCCCCCACCTGATTCTCCCATACCCCAACACACACACCAAAGGACCCGAATGCTATGGACGTTGATGCCGTCCAAATTCCCAAGATGACTCCTGAGGAATAAAAGTGTTGCTTCGACCTCAAACTCTGTTTCCGCTGTAGGAAGCCTGGACACGGATTGTCCAACTGCCCTATCTTCCCCTCGAAACCCGGACCCAAAGTTAGACAAGTAGCCAAAGAAATTCCAGAGTTGAAAGATGTGGAAGATGAT
>QFEI01006603.1:0-12289 GCA_003316145.1 Neoboletus magnificus | reverse complement strand
GTGGCAGGACGCCGTTGTATGACCGAGGCATGCATCAGAAAGACAACGTAAAGTACCTTAAGAAGCGATAATCAACTCCTGCAACAACACCAAGAGAACTGACACTTACCAGAGTAAGGCAAAATGTGCAAGCAAAGTATCTGTGTTTCCAGAGCGCCGACCGAGACGATAGAGTGATGATTACTTCACTGGTGTCAAACAGCGCGGAGAGTGGAGTGGATAAACGCCTAAGTCCAACGCGTGGATTTCGCCCACCGCGGATATTGCCGGCGAGCGTCCACGTGGTCGTTGGTGGGAGAAACTGGAAATTTGTCACTGGGTAAAAGTCAGCCATTCCAACTCGATCTCCACCACTCTAACATTCACACTCCCCCCATCCGTTCTCGCCTCGCTCCTGTCTCCCATCTCGTATGCTGCTTCATGCGGTGCATAACAACCTACTGGAAATTTCCTACTCACTCGCCTGAAACGCATTCATGCCCTCAGTGACTGGGATGACTAGTACTGTAGTTCTTTGTTATGGCGTTGGTACCCTAATAGGTTACATTATGGGTCTACAACCCTGAGTACTGTTCACTCTCACTATTTCGTGGTTAGTCTTATTGCATCCTTAGATTCTAAACTCAGTGAAACAACGGCTGAAACATGCTATGGATTACATTTGCTTCCACATATCTTTCCATTCAATACACCTGGTCACAATTTTGACCGCCTGGGAGATCCTCGCGTCGTCGGAAACCAGGCTCTCCAGAAGCTCAAGGTGGTATAACACAACGTCGATGCTTAGTCCAGTATCGACCCCCGCGATGCTGAGTTGAAGAAGCTCTACAGCTTCTGTGAGCTCAGGACGGCCCTCCACGAGCCCGAGCAGCCTTTTGATATGCCAGTCTGTCAGCCGTTGCGCACCCAGTTTCTGACGCTTTGGTTCACGTCCCTGGGGCCGTTCCTCGGCAGGACGCTTCCTCGAAGACGAAGCAAGGGGACTTTCCTATGTAACATGCATTAAAATGACATTACCTTACCCATATTCTGACTTACCTGGGAGACCGGGACTGACGTATTCTCTCGTGTTGAGTTGGTACCAACAACAGTGTCATTTGTACCTGGGGCATTTTGGTTGACTAGCGAGGTCGTAACAGCCATGTCAAAGTTGTGTCAATACTTGGACCGGACAGCAACTTACTGCCTGCTCTCTCTCTCTTCAGCCAATCCTCTAGCCACGCCGGCGCGACTTCAGCTCCCTCAGCAGTTGGCCACGTTGGTTCCAACTCATCACTGTCCACCATGAAATCACACATTCCCTCGACCATTGTTCGGAGCCTCTACAGAAGCTGTTAGTCACCACAACGCACTCCGGATCACCAAACATACGTTCGCATAGGCCGTGTCCGACAAGGTGAACTTCATGTTCTCGTCTACCTGAAACTCGTTAAATTCGGAAAGCAAGCGACGAATGGCATGGATCCTGAACGACATTGTAGATGTTGGTGAAGCAGTGAGTGTAAGCGTAAGTTGTGGACTCGGACCACACAAATTAATTGTGTTATCTAAGGCCCCGCCCACTAATGACGCGAATTCCTCAGCCACAGGCACGTGGAAGGCCACGTGACCTATACTCAGGGTTCCCACGGTGGGGTTCCCGGTTCGGATGGCTGGTTAAGGGCCGGTTTAAGGAAGCGGGATGGTTGGGAGGTTTTCTTGGTCGAAATTTTCAGAAAGTCTCGGAAATCAGATTTTCTGAATGTTGGGTTTACACTTCACGGGCCTCACTCTGCATCTTTGGACAGTGCATCTGCACACCACCTCAAGGTTTACCAGATTGTGATGTCCGATGGCAATGGTGATGGCAGACATGTCAAAAGCAGAGGTATCCAATGAGCCTCTTTAAAGAACATTGTTCAGCAATTAATACACCAGTGCAACCTTCATGACATGGGTCGTGCCTGGAGGACTGTGATCACCCCCGTTTCAGCTCGTTGACCAGTGATCACGCGGTATGAGCAGCTCTGCATTCTAGTCCAAGATGTTAGCTAACATGCTGAGCATAGCTTTGAGCAAATGCAACTGTCTGGCCATCTATTCATGGCGGTGTCCCCATGCTTTATTATGGTAAGCCATGACCTTTGTTACAATACAATGTACTTCTATTCAGGGGGTGTCAGAACAGGAGCAGGGACACTTTGGAGGCCAAACCCAGAGCAATTGTGTAGCATAAATTTCCAGTTGTACCTCATTATGGTGCTACTCACCTCAAATATGCATGTTTGGTGCATATAATATAATTCCAAACACCCTCTCTAAATGGTGGTCACAGTGCTAAACCCAACTCAAAAAGCAGCAATTGTCACTGACAATTACCTCTTAACACTGCTAGTCATGAAGCCTGAATGAGCATGGATAAAGATGATGTGTTAACTTGACACAATTAGGTGCAGTTCCTGAACGGTAGTTCATCCAATATGCTTGTGGCATCAAAGCCACCCTTGCTTGTACTCCTGACCAATATTGGTAGCTAGCAAGTAGACGAGCTCTATACAATGGAATGTGACATGTCCAGTGTTCGAGGCGAGACAACAACTCGTAAATGTGCCAACCTGTCATATATTTGTCACAGGAGAGAATGTGGGTGCATTGATCCAATCTAGTGAAGGGATGCTGAAAGTATGATCAAGTTGCTTCTAGGGAGAACAACTTTGACAGTGACTTTGGACAATCTCGTCGTTCTCTCTTACCTAACTGTTTGGATAGGTACTTGCGCCAGTGACATCGCTCGAAGACACAAACCTGTGTCTGCAAAGCGTGTATGTCACAAGTGGAAGGTGCAACATTGGCAATGTGGTGTTGTGGACGGTTGTTGTCTTATTGATAGCTGACCTGGCAATGATCAGCTTTGCTTGAGATATGGGCACTTCAGTCCACATTATACATCCTTCCCACTTGTTCTGTTTCCAAGCCAGGTACTGCCTGCTCTGCTGATTCCTCCAAAGTTACTGGGAAGTATTATGCACATATCAACCCACGCCCCTTTTTCGCACACAACCACATTACTATGCCATCAGTTGATTCATCTTGGCTCTTACTCAGTCACCCTAGTTTACCCTTGGAATGCTACATAGCATTTTTTTCTGCAGTTAATGGGGCAAGCCAGTAGTGTGGTGGTGTCTCAGTTATTAGTGTATCCCCAGTAGTAGGAATAAGAACAGAATAAGAACGATCATCCCTTTTAGCATACATGGACTGATCAGTACTTATCAAGATAAAGGCAATCTGGCTGGTCTTGACTTGTCACACATTCTGGTGGACATTGGCAGATTCGTTCTTGTCAAATAACTTGATGGGTTGCAGGTGAAGATCATGACTCAGTAGTGACTAGGCAGAACAGAACAGACTTTGTGTCATAGGCCAGTCAGTCTTGGTCAACCCCTCAATCCATGCGATGGCAATGGTGGGAAGGAGGTGTTGAAGGAAGGGTACAGTAGCACACCCTTGAGTGGTGTGCCAATTGTGTCTGGAGAACAAATGTCACTACCAGTGCAGTGACCCTGTGTCACCAAACCTACCTATGAAAAGTAGGCATCAACAGTGTAAACCTGTGGGTACTGGCAGTCATACCTGTTGGGCTGCAGGTATACCCACCAGTATCCTGCAGGTGGGCTCAGGTGAGAGAGCACGGAGGAACAATGACACAATGAGCCTGAATCTGCATGTTGTGCCATGGTTTCTGCATGCCGAATGCAAATGGCGATGGTGATGGTGACAGTGAGGACAAGGGCACGAGCGATGGTCAGCGAGTGTGCAGGAACAACCCACGACGCACCCCGGGAATGGCTACCCGATTTGAAATGGCGTTCTGCACCAATTGCAGGTGGGGCTGAGACCCGAGAATCGGAACACAATCTAGGTCTCTACATCACCGAGATGCTTGAGCCGGCGATCGATCGCCTGTCAATTTTGGCCGGGAGTTCAGAGCGAGGTTTTATTTAATCAAAAGACAGAATGTGCATGACAGTACTACTACAAGAAAACATTGCAGGGCTTGTGATCAAGGCTTGATCCTCAGACGGTGGACATGACGGTCCAGGTTGGCAACTCTTGCCACAAGCCGCTGCTTCTCCTCAACATCCGCAGCCACCTTCTTCTCTAAATCCATGACACGCTCACTCAATGAGGTGACGAGCTGTGTCAGCTCGTGAACCTTGCTGAGTGGTGCGGCTTGTTGAGACGCCGCCACCTTTCCTCGTGGACGACGAATAGAAAATACCCCTGGATACTTCTTCAGCCAGGAAATAGGACAATGCAAGAGCTTAGCTTGACTCACCTGCAATGCTGCAACGGGTTTTCTGCGAGACGCATGCAGCGCATGCGCGTTTCTCACTCTGGGATTGCGAGCCTTCAGTGTGGGATGGCCATACACATTGTGCGCGACGGGATCTGCATGCATCACAGACCTGCAATGAATGTCATAAGACTGAAGCGGTAAGAAAAGCCGTTACTGGTTACTCACCTTGGATTCTTCAGATTCTTCCGGTTCTTCCGATGCTTCCGGTGGAGCTGAGGCAGGTTTGAGGCTGGAGTCAGTTGAAGGCTGCCCAACCTGGATTTCATCCTCGCCGCTCTCGACAAACTCCTTCGACTTGTATTTTTTTTTCTTTCTTGGTGGCAAGGCCTCGTCTTCCCCTGTTGCACGTTTCTTCCCCTTTGGATCTGCTGCCGTTTGTGTAGTTTCGGTGTTCCCTGTGTCAGACTTGGGCCCTGTTATGACCGTCAGAATACATCTACATATACTTTAAAAATATGCTCACCATTTTTTCTGCCTGCACCGTTGCGTGCAGGTGGAGGGAGCTTGAATGTCAGCTTCACCCCGGAACGTGACACCTGATACTGGTCTTGTGATGACACCGTCTCCACGTCTGCAGGGACTGTGGATGAAGGTGGTGGTGGAGACACCCTCAACATGACTAGTTGTTAATGAGTTCCTGTACAGGCAAGCCCAAAAAACTGACCTACCTGATGGTGGCAACCCTTTCCACCATGAGAAATCCGCTCCTTTGAGCTCAGGGAGCGCGTGAACTGGCACGTCCACATATTCTGAACCCGAGATCGAAGGATCGTCCGCGCAGACCTCATCGAAGCAGAGTGCGTCAATCGCGAGGCCGTTGGCGTAGGAGCGGGCCAGCACTCGCTTCAGGCTTCCCAGAAGCCTGGGGTGTGGGAATATCACGCCCTTCACCTTTTTCTGAGAGATGTGAGTAATATATCCACTTTTCAGAAATCAGATTATGAGCCACTTACCACCTCAGCCACCAAGTTCGCGTGGATCCAAGGCATCCAAACTTCCTTGGGCCCAACAATACGAGGGAGGAGTTGGAGAGCGTTATAAACGCGTGCGGTAGCAAGGAGAACATCTTCGTTGATATTGTGGGACATGTTGACGGAGATGGCGACGATGTTCGGTGAGAATGGGTTGGTCAGAGTGGGCGAAATGACAAGTCCACGCGGACCGGAACGTCGGTTACCCAACGGTTTACTTAAGGTGGCAGTGCTGACGCATCTCGCAAAATCACCCAGTGCTCAGCCACCAAAGAACGCCGATTTAGCAGTTTGACCCATTCCCACCCCAACCCTGACAGGAGTGATCGACATTTGAGTTTAAAGTACATAAAACTGAGCTCTAATAGTAATCAATGAAATGAATGCGAGCTCGCGCTCACAGGTTGGACAACTTGGATTAATGATGTAAGCGGGGCAATCTGAGTCATGTTACCCTTCACTTCTTTACCTGACGCGCTCGGTGTGGCACTTCACGCGACAACTCGACCAACTCAAGGCCAGCGCTAGCCAGCTCTCAATGATGGAAACCATGCTCAAGAGTTGCTCAAAAGGCAACCGCGAGGTATTTTCAGTCGATATCCCGGATGTCGGGGGGGTCGCAGCAACTCTCTACGTGTTGAACGGTGGTATATGGCCACCGATACCGATGATTGGCGACTTTTTGTATGAGTTCTCGAGCTTAACATTCCAGGTATATCACCCAAACGGTTGGAGGCATTTTACCGTCGCCGACATCGAATCGCTGGTGCACCACCCCAATGGGAACGCGTCGGTGGCATCTTTCACCGGTAGCGGGCTACCTTTTTGGAGGTCGGTGAATGTAGGTCAAGAGATGGGTCCATGCAGATTTGGAAGCATTGATGCGGTCCTTGCTCACTTTCGTCGGACGTTTGATGCTGGCAAACTCAACATTCATAAGTTGGTTGCCATCTCTGCCATCGGAAACACTCAAGGGGGATCGGAGAGTCGTAGTGAGTCTGATCTCATATCTTCATGCTCCTCTGATCATGTGAGCTCATAATTTGATATAGAAAGAAAAAGAGGAGGGGATGGGCCACAAGGAGAGAAGGGTTCGGGACAACCAAGTAAGTAGTGGGTATCTTGGTGGTACGGTGAGCTGAGTGTTACCATAGAATGGCCACACCTCACCACGGGGATTGTAAAGGACCAGGTAATTACGCACTTCTGCTGGCCATACTTGTAGTTTACAATCAAGTTTAGCTGCGTTTCGTGAACTCAGTGGTCGGCTTCCCGGAAGATATGGAAAGGGTCAAGTGGGATGCAGGATTCGAGACATACCTGCCATTCGCTGGAGAAGGGTGCCAAGAGGTGAATGTGCACGTTTAAATGTGTTTACCATTGCTGAGAATAGGTCGGAAAGAATGAGGAGGGAGTGACAGTGACGGAGCTTGCGAGACGCGCTTCCTTGGAGCATTCAGGATCGGAAAGGTGTGGACCCGAACCCGACGCGTTCCGAGTTCGGGACCTCGTAGTCGAACTGCATCTCGACCCAGTGCTAAGAGGTCGAGGCGACGATGATGATGAGACTGTTCACCATGCTTTTACAGCACTAGTGGGCAAAATACGCTCACACATGCGGCAATCCACGTCGGTTGTCATTCGAGGCTGTACCTCCACTCTGAGGCTTAGGTTTTCCAAGGCTTTGATGGGCCTCCAGTTTGGAAACCTTGGACACAGATGCCAGTGGCTTGATGGCGTCCTTTTTGCTGCCAACAGAGACAGTGTCAAGAATATCGGCGTCCACAGGATCACAACGATGGAAACGTTTGTCGACTTGGTCGAGGACACAACGGTATGCGGGAACTTCCTAGATGGTAAGGATATGAACCCGAGCCCACCTATGTGGGCAACTCCTATTCTGGACTCAACAATTGCGTGGAACCACACAATGCATCTGCAATTCACTCAGAAGGCACAGAATAAGCAGAAGAAGGCACCTGCGGTGGTAGTAGCAGAGGGTGGACCCTCGGTCATTCGTTCGGCAACGTGGTCCTCGCAGGGATGGCGGCTACTCACTCACCCCGGATTCGTCACTTTCCCCCACCATGATTGCTGCGGGATGTGCACATATGTTATTGGAAACTCGGGAGCTAAGATTTGGGCAATCATGTGCCCAAAACGCGAGAAGTGCCTGAAGTCTTTGGAGACACTTTCAAAGGTGTTTAATGACGCCGTCACCCTGTCCCCGGAGGGCAGATTCTCCAGGGCTGACGTAGCTACTGTCTGCCTTGAAGATGATGACGTCATGTGAGTTGATGGAACACTCATTCAGGTTCGTTTTTCTGAACCACGTTCCATACAGGTTTCAACCACCGGGAGTCCTGCACAGTGTCTATACCCCGGTTCCATCCATCTTCAGTGGTGGATATTTCTACAACTACGAAACTATGCATCTCACTCAAGCTGTGCTCTCCCTTGGCTCCATGGATGATGACAGCTCGCTGACAAATGACGAACGCCCAGGGTTCTTGCGCACACTGTGCCGGATGGTGATCGCGCTGCGATACAGATCAGAAACACGTATGTGCCCTCTACCTTATATCGCAGCATGACTAACTGGCATTGTCATAGGAACGATCGGGAAAAAGAGTTTGATCAGTCTTCTGCTGATTGTACTCCAAGGCGGCAAGTGCGAAAGGGATAGACCCAACGGCAAGGACAGCTCTAGTCTGGCTGATGAAGAGCGAGGCGACACGGCCTTCGCAGTCAAGTGTGCCCAAAGCCTCCTTAGCTGGATAGGATTGACGGTTTCTGCAGCACAGAAGTTCGTGGAAGATAATGGACCGTATTACGGTGGCGACGAAGAAGTGGAGATCCCAGCCTTGCCAGATGGCGCTGAGGATCCTATATTTCCAATGATCAGCAATGTGCTGTAGTGTATATTATCAATGTTTTAATAGTGCTTTATTAACCCCAACAAAGTTTAACTTTGCGAAGCTCAAAGCAACCCGAGTTCCAGGCTGAAGGGGTCGCCCCTGGTACACCTGAGAATTCCCGTAAGAACCAAGGATCCTGGTTGGTCTTAGGCCGCACTTTCAGCACTGCAACATTTTCCAACTTGATAATTATAGGACGGTGCCGTGCTGCAATGTGGCTGGATATTGGGATAAGGGAGTACCTGTGCCCTTCACTTCGGTCAATGAAATTTTTGAATCATTGCTTGGCAGTTGCAATCGGTGACAAAGTACATCACTGATACCTTGAAACCTATCTAGAATTGTATATCAGTAGTCGATTCCTGTACTTGATTCCTTAGTCTTGGAAATCTCAATTATACCAACCTTTCACCTTCGGGTGTCTTCTCGTATACGTGGCTTTGAGTGATCATATTCATAGGTTCCGGTTGGTTCCTATCGGAAGGGAAGGTTTGGGAGTGGACATCGAGTGCTGATCATATCTGAGATCTTCCACTCGGTCGACAAACAAGATCCGCACCAACTTAGCCTTCTCTCTTTCTGTAGCATTACCTTCGTACTGCTGCATCCTCATACCGCAGTTTCCTACCTCCACGTAAACACCATACTCGAAAGGGATTCACGTTCAGTATTAGTCAGTGATCACTTGTTATGGCACAAGCATGAAGTCTTATGATTTAGAATGTCAGAAATGTCAGACCTGGACCAAATGATAGTTTTTTTCCACGGTAACCCCAGTCCCCTCGGTCTCTTTTTTTCAGTTTTAAGGAGCCTGAAAGAAAACTTGACAGAACAGGAAGAAAACCCGTGGCCAGGTCACATCCTAGAGAATCATGGCAATTACCAGGTGCTGCTTCAGCTTGCACGGAAGACCCTCTGGCTCAAGACTATCATTCAAGATCTTGAGTGTGAAAGGGATTGTCTTGATATGCGGCAAGTGAGCAACCCTAACCTAGAGGAAGTCATCAAAGGCTGGACGAGCGCGGATCGTTGGTACGGGTGTATCCGCATAACATTGATGGCCTGGAAGAGAAAGTGGGGATATCAACACACCATCGAACCCATCACGGTCAAGAAGAGATATGTGGACCCTTCCGATGCATTCCTGTGCATAGAAATCTGATACCTGTGCTGCCCACCTTGTCATACTGTGGAGGACGAGAAAGAATACAAGGAGAAACTGAGGGAGGGAATATTCCCAGATTGTGGAAGTTGCTCCAGAACTCAAGAAACGAGAAGAGAAGCAGGTAAACGGGTTCAGGGGGTACCTCGGTTGATTCCCGATGTGGTGCTGTACGATTAGGTACATAGGGACGGGGAGGATTGATGGTGGTAGGTTTTCACTTGAGAAGAGTACAGGGATTGGGGATTGGGGATGGAAGGATGGAGTTGCATTTTGGATTTGTGAATGACTGTGTACTTGTCATGCATGTGAACTTGTGATATCTGAGAAATGGGAAGCCAGAAGGATCCGAGTCGGGTTCAAGTGGGATGGTGTCAAGGAATCAGCAATGACTGCGACGGGAGGAGCAAGTCTCGAGCTGGTGGAGTTCCGTGTGGGGAGAGTAGATGCGTTGAGGAAAGTGATGGAGAGCTGGAAGAGAAACTGGGCCCCTTGAGGGCATGCATAAGATTAAATGCATTGATGGTCGGGAGGAATCGCATGGATTGGGGAATAGGTTCTGATTGCAGCGATGCAAAAATACTAGAGTAGCGGGGCAAATTTTAAAAAGAAATTGACATAATGTGATTCATAGGTACACCTGGATCAATCAGTAGAGCACAGGGTTTAGATGAAGAGTATATAGGGAGATTAAGCAAAGTGGTATGAAATGGAAATTCAAGATAAAGAGAAGAAGTATGTCTAATAAAGGTAGCTCGATAATACCAACTACCGGAAGGCTCAGAAGAGTCCGGAATGCTTCCGAAGCGGAAGCCTCTGGACCCATTCAATCGTCGAGTACCATAGGGGATATTATGGGAGGTTTGACATGTGTTCTCAAGCATGCCAGGATTCTGTCTGCAATTTGCTTGGGGTATGCTTTACTGTCTGTTTGCTGGATACTCTGACTCAGTGCCATAAGTCACGATTGGAGTTCGGTCGCACGCTACGAGGCTGCAAGATCAAGGTGACAATTCTAGTGAGTTGAATGGTGAATGGTAACCGGAGCCCAGCGCAACAGCAATGTCACCTTCGGGATTGTTCCCACCCGCCTTGCGTATGTGGGTTGTTTGGCGAGAGAATGAGGTTACTCCTGTGGGGAAGCTCTCTACCCAATCCTACACCGCTAACATTGCTAATTCTCCCAGGGATTATGATATTTGGATCAATGCCATCAAGACATTTGCTGAAGGGCCCCACCCATTTTCTGGGGACCATTCCCTCTGTGAAACAATTGCTCATTGTGAATATTTCCTGGGAAGTGGAGTTGCTGTCGGTTTCTCGACAATGCTATGCTATATTGAAGTAGCAATTAGTTGTCAGAAGTAAGTTCTTTTTACTTGGAATCCTATTGTCATCATTTGACGCATGGCAGTGATACTTTGATAGCAAGATGGAGAAAGATGGAATCTCCAGCTTTGTGGAGTTATGGAGAGTCCATCCACAGGGTTGACCAGGTACTCCCACTGACCGAACGCTGCAGTGATGGAATGCTATTGGAGTCAAGTTCATTAATTTAGCTGCTGGGGGCCATTGTACATCCTGGTATACCTCACAGAAATCCAATATCTCTGGCCTACAGAAAACAGGTCTGCTGAGACCGCTCATCTCAACTTGGAGTACCAAGGCTTCCAAGCATCATTCGTACTGGACACAGACAGGTGTATGTGGATTTGGCAAGAAACCCATAATGAATGGAACCATTAACACCCCATTTGGAGTTGAACCAAGTTCCAGCATTATGATGTCATAATGGTTGCTAAGTTTATATGTACCTAGCCTCGTAATGTGATTGCTAAGGATCTCAAATGAGTCGCTTATGATGATGAGACTGAGTTTTTGACCACATCCTGGGAGCTGCAAAGATGGTCCACAAGTGGCTCAGAGGTGCCCCATTGGCTCATGCATTTACAACCATCATTGCATACCGAGAACTACTGAAAGATAGTATTTGACCAACATCTCTTGATGTGCAGAAAGCATCAATCTGGGTAAAGTCAGCATGGAATGATGTCATCTAGAAACAAGCATGAAAAAAGAGCCTGCAGATGTCAACCATGAATGTTTGATGGCCTTCAAAGAGAGGCTTTTTGAGGATTCTGTGAAAGCAGGTGATGCAGGGAACAGTCAATGGGATTTGGATGCTGAGCATCATCAAGACAAGTGGGATCCTTACGAAGGAAATACCTTCACTGTGGGTCAGAGACAATCCTGAGTATAGCAAGAGCGGGTTCTTGGTATGTCTGAGTTTTACACTATAGATAATGCATTACTAGAATCTTTGCATGGCAGTGCAGTCCTGACTTCAGTCAAGATGGCAATCAACATGATCAGGAACATGAAGACATAGTAGCAGTAACCACACCTCAATGTATATGGCCACAACCGTGCATCATCTGCAACATCAAGAAGGATTTATAGGTCAGATACATAGTATATCAAGTTCAAACATTGTGTACGATCCTTGTAGAGTAGAATGGTGTTGTAATAATGTTGCGCCTGTACTATGTGCAGACTTCACTACTCTCAGAACAGTCGTCCCGAGCACCGAAACCCGGGACAACGCTTCCGAGATAGGGACGCGCCAGCCCTCAGTCGGAATGACTCGGGACTCAGGACGGCTTCTTCCATAGAAATGTCGGAACGACTCGGGACGGGTTGGGATTTGGGAGCTCTTGGATCCTGTTAAAAATATCAATTTACAACTATGTAGTTGGGCAATTGGTCCAAGTCCCGATTAGGAGATGATGGC
The DNA here is from genome assembly GCA_003316145.1 of Neoboletus magnificus. Taxonomy (NCBI): domain Eukaryota; kingdom Fungi; phylum Basidiomycota; class Agaricomycetes; order Boletales; family Boletaceae; genus Neoboletus; species Neoboletus magnificus. Next base: position 108 of record QFEI01006603.1, on the reverse strand, counting down.
AGTCACCACAGTGGTGCAGTTTTTCTCTTTGTCCTGCGTCACCTACTGTTGTGAGCTCCTGGAGTCCCAACCTAACAAATTGACACCTCGTAAAGTATGTGTTTGTTC
>QFEI01006598.1:41062-60491 GCA_003316145.1 Neoboletus magnificus | reverse complement strand
ACCGCCTGAGAGGAGGATGAACCGCTCGATGAGTGCCGGCCCGAAGAACCAGCTCGTGAACGCGAGCCAGGCGAGGGAGGCAAGTGTCCATTGGAGCACCCGGGTGAGCGTTTGGGTGCGGCGCGGGCTGGTGAGCCAGAGGAAGAGAAAGGTAAAGGAGGTCCATGCCCAGGCGCGTTTGATGAACCAGACGTTGAGGATGTTTGATTTGTTAGCGAAATAGTCAGACTTGTGGAGGGGGTGGGGGAGGTGAGTGAGGAGGGGGTTGGAGGTGTCGAGGTAGGTGCTGTTCTTGACGGAGTAGACGGTGCCGAGGAAGAGGACGAGGGTGAGCGTTATGAGCGCGGCTTGTCGGGCATTGACGCTGATCGTCATGTCTTTACTTTGAGCTGCGTCACCGCAACACGCCCAATACACCCAGTATCTCTCACGTGATCCTGGTCCACCTAGTAGGTCTCCGCGAAGCCGGGACCAAAGGATGAACGAGCTCGAGGACCCTTGCGACTGGCCGAAAGCTAATGCGGTGAAAATTGATTGTACAAAAGTGTGAACTAGTTGAGTAACGACAGTGACGAAGGAATGGGGTCCGATAGGTAAGTGACTTTGCATTTTTCCAAGATATTCACTTCTCCACGTCCTCGTCGACGCTGACACGGCTGTAGCCCCTGGCACGCCTCTTGCGAACGAGACGACGCAACAACGTTAATCGTGGTCCGCCGCAAATGTACACGGCAAAAGGCACGGTCAACATGAAAAGGACAATACCGGCGTACATGAGGTACGGTGGCGAAACACTAACAGTCTCCTCAGTCGTGGCGTCTACGACGGGCACAGTTTCGTCTGGCGCAACGTCCGTCGGCTCCGCGATAGGGGATGGCGTTACAGGAGCAACGTCAGCAGCAACAGCGGTCGCTTCAGTAAGAATAGGCTCTTCCTCGAGACCCTGTTGGATAAACAACACATAATTTTATTATTGACATGACATGCCAACAAAGAACATGGACGCCTGAACTATAGCTCAGCGCGGAGTGGTACCTCATTTCCTTGTCCGTCAACAACAGGTTCTACGGGTAACTGCAGGAAACTCATTAGTCACTCGGTAATATCGATATTGGCTATTCGGACAAACCTCTCCAGAATTATAGATGACAACGTCCTCCACTGGCCGATCATTACTACCCTTTGGAACATTCTCTGCACGGTGAATGAGCATGACAGGTCAGGAGACATAGATAAAAGGAACGCACCGATCGCGTAAATGATATTCATCCCTTCTAGGACCTTGCCGAAGACGACCTACGAATGCAAGATTAGCGACCTTCAGCAAGAGAAGGGCATTGCCACGTGCATGTTTATTGTCTAGCCAGCTGGTGATAACAGTGCAGATGAACTAATGACAGTTAAGCCCACAAATTACCCAGAAGCCGTGAACCTTACAAACTGTGAGCCTAAAAGAAGTTCCCTCAGACACAGGCACATAAGAATAAGTCTGGAGCATACATACCGTTCGTGTCCTTGCCTGCATTAGCCATGGAAAGCGTCCCAGGACCAGTGTGCTTGAGTTTGCTAATGGAGTGTTTGAATAAGAAAGGGATCAAGAAACCCCTCCAACTCACAAGTTCTCATCCTTGAACTTGTCACCGTAGATAGACTGAGCGACAGAATTTAGAATTTAATACAGGATACCCTAAGAATACATACCTTGCCACCAGTGCCGTCACCGCGGGCTGTAAGTATTAGGACATGGTCAGACACAAGTGTTCTGTCAAAAGAAACTTCGACATACTGAAGTCACCACCCTGGATCCTGGAGGAAGGAACACGTGTGACCAGGCCGTAGGCATATGACGAATACGAAAAGGACTTACATGAAGTTTTTGATGACACGGTGGAACTTGGAGCCCTTGTAACCATAACCAAGCTCGTTACCCGCCTTGTCCTGTCCAGTCGCCAACGCGCGGAAATTTTCGACAGTCTTTGGAACAGTCTGTGGAATGTTCTCCAAGTTGAGTCCCACTCCAAAACAACGAGAAAGAAGGCACGTACACCACCGTACAGACCCATCACGACTTGCAGGAAATATCTTTGAGCTTCTCGATGTTGCTTGACATTCATTCTCATCCGACACTCACCTCGTCCCAATTCTTCATCACCATGTTTAATGTCAAAGTAGACCTTGTGCGTGATCTTTGGGCCCTTCGCGGCGTCTGCAGACTGCGCGCAGAAAATGGCAGCGATGGATACTATAATAAACGCAAGAGAGATACGACCAAACATGGCAGCCAGGTCAGTGATTCAAGTGGGAAACATAGACGTGGCCCAATGTATATACAACATGCGTGCGAACAAATTCCCATTTCTATCGGACCACTGTCACGAACACTCTGACGAGCCTAAAATCCTATCATAGAGGTCAACGTACCCAAACTTGTCGAGAAGCGAGGAAAAAGGAATGGACGATGAGCTCGTCCTAAACATCGCCACTGATGCTCCAGTCACCACGAAGCATATCTCCAGCAAGAAATCTGGCCGATGGACCGACAGGTAAGCATATTGCAAACACGCCAAATGCATCACCCTCGAGGGATTGTCAGGTTAAAGACCAAACGAGCGCAGAAGCGGAAGGAAAATGGATCTGCGCGTCAGATCTCTCAAGCACAAGCGTTAGATGATGGTTCCGATGCGGATGAAGCCAACTCTCGGCCAACAAAGCGACCCCGGCGCGACCAGCTTGCAGATCGAAGTGCTATGCCCACAGATGACCGGCATGCTGGCCCGCCCAAGGCCCCGACACAAATCATATCATCTTTATTCTCGTATAACCCAAAAGTCGACCCTCCAGAGCGCAAGTCTGTTCCCCAAACCCCTTCCCAGCCCAGTAACGCACCACTCGCGTCCTCCTCCGGGTTTTCGGAACTCGGACTCCACCCACTTTTGGTTTCCCATCTAGAGACCAAAATGGGGGTGACAAAACCCACGTCCATCCAACGCGCTGCCCTTCCCGTGTTTACTAACCCTCCCTCGAAAGACATGGCAGAACGAGACGTGTTCATACAATCTCAGACGGGGTCGGGAAAGACCCTTTCGTTCCTCCTCCCCATCATCCATGACCTCTTTCCTTTGAGCACCCACTCTTATATCGACCGATCTATAGGTACACTCGCCGTTATTATTGCTCCTACCCGCGAACTCGCGAAACAGATTTCAGACGTCCTTGAATCCCTCCTCAAACTCAAACTTCGACCCGATGGCGAGACCGACGATTCCGAGTCGTCGACGCGATATACACGCTGGCTCGTCTCAGGCTTGCTCTCCGGTGGGGCAACCCGGGCCCACGAAAAAGCGCGCTTGAGGAAAGGTATTCCGATACTTGTGTCGACACCGGGGCGGTTGCTTGATCACTTGCAAAATACATCTTCGTTTAACGTCGGAAAATGCAGGTGGTTGGTTCTCGACGAAGCGGATCGGCTGATGGAACTTGGCTTCGAGGAAACGATCAAGGGTATTATGCAAGGATTAGATGGGCGTCGGAAACTAGCCGTCCAGGCTGTCAATGAGGGAAAAGGCCTTGAAGTTGGCGGCTGGGATTGGCAACGCAAAAGACGAACCATACTTTGTTCTGCAACGATTCGGGAAGACGTCCAGAAATTGGCGGGAACGACGCTGGTGAACCCTATCATGATCAAAGCGTTTGATACCGAGAACGGGAAGCTCTCACATCAACACAATGTCTCTTCGCTGCCTTCATCACCTGAAATTTTCACTCCACCCGCTCAACTTGCTCAGAAGTACGTCGTTGTACCACTAAAGCTACGACTAGTCGCGCTCGTTGCCCTTTTACGCTCCATCCTTGCACAAAATCAAGCAAGGAAAGGTTCGAAAATCATTGTGTTCCTTAGCTGCACAGATTCCGTCGATTTCCACTGGCGATTATTGGGCGGCTCGAAAATGGGAGATGGTGAATCTGAAACAGGGGACTCTGATACCGACAGGGAAGAGTCTAATGGTAGTGAACCCTCTTCGGGTGATGAGGGTCTTAAGAAAGGCGAAAAAGGATCAGTCCAATCTCCCCTTCTCCCCGACACTCATGTTTACCGACTTCACGGTTCCCTCCCTACACCAATCCGTCTCGCATCCCTCCGCGGCTTCTCCTCTACAACGTCCGTCAAGGGAAAACAATCTTCTACGTCTTCGTCTGTCCTCCTTTGTACATCTGTTGCATCTCGGGGTCTTGACTTGCCACTTGTTCGTGCCGTCATCCAGTACGACCTACCTACTGAAGGCGGAGCGACCGAGTACGTACACCGAGTTGGACGTACTGCACGTGCAGGCAAGGGAGGCGAGGCATGGAGTATAGTCGCACCGAGCGAATCCGAGTGGGTAAAGTGGGTCGAGGGGAAGATGCGAGGGGACCTGGTCAATAAATCAGACGAAGACCGGAAGGCAAATGTCTCACTCGAAGGAACGGGCATCGAGAGCGTGTTGGCCAAGGGCTTCGGAGGCAAGAATTCCGAGTATGAAGCCCGTGCGACCGACGTTCAGCTCTCGTTTGAGCGGTGGGTGTTACGAAGGAATGAAGTCAGTATTCGGCTTTTTTTGCCAACCTCTCTCACACGCGGACACTTTAGCACTCGGAGCTTGCACGACGAGCCTTCCTCTCACACATGAGGGCCTACTCCACACATCCGACGGATGAAAAACATATGTTTCATGTCCGCAACCTGCACATTGGACATCTGGCGAAAGCCTTCGCGCTTCGAGAAGCACCAAAAACCATCACTGATGGCGGCAAGAAAGGCAACTACTCCAAAGCCACCAAACCCAAGCTTGTCAAATCCGCTCGCTCGGTTAGCGGTCAGAAACCACGCGGCATGGACGTATCTGAACGTACGGGTGATGCAGAAAGACGAATGACCGAGGTCGTTCGTGCGCAGGGTCGAATGTCGAAGAAGGGTGGGAAGATGATAAGTAGCGGGACAGATGAGTTTCAGATCGCATCCGGCGCTTTTCTGGAGAAGCTCGTACAGGGACATTGACTATAATCTCCATTACCCGTTTCTGGATTGCACACGACAAACGAAATGACGGAATTATGCGATGCAGAACCCACATTTCGTATGCTAAACCTTTCAGGCGGCTCGAGGTAGCCTGCCATATCAAGATTTGCGGACCGCTCCTGGGAAAGGCCGTCGTCTTGCGGGTCCCCTTGGAAGGTGCGTCCCAGAGGACATACGCAATAATATGGGGTGTCGGATCTCTCCGAGTGCTTCGACACTTCACAGTCAGAAATAACATCGAGAAGCTCAACCTTTTTTCCGCGGCGTGCAACTTGTCCTCTTGCGCGGCATTGGCACTCGAACTGGCTATTTAGATGAGCCGGGCGCCACAACTACGTCATTCATTCGGTCCAGATCTGATGAGCGGGTATTCAGTCGAGAACAGTCTCTTTGAGAAAGTCTGGAGGCTCAGGCCGATGTTCGGATCCAGTTGCAGGAACGTACAAAGTTCACGCCTTGCTCCCTCGCCAAGGCATGTATCTCCTAATTGTTGCATAGTTTGCAGGCTGCTCCACGTGAGGTCACTCTGAAATTCTGAAATGGTTGCTGCACTTCAGCTCGTCAACTCGGTGGACCTCAAGGAAACCAATTGCCCAGGCGAGAACTAGCTCAATTGCCTTCTACGCTGTGTTACGGCATGAGCGTTGTCGAATCGATCGTAGGATCCATGCCCATGAGCCTCATGGTCATAGTAGGTCACCACAGCACCACAGAAATAGACTTCTTTCACGTGTATAAGTCTGTGCTGTGTATGCAGCATGAACGTCACACATGGGTTGCACAGAAATAACTTTGTCTGCCTTCCATTTGTGACTTATTCTTGACTTGTTCGATCAGGCTCCCACCCCATGTGGTTCTTCTAGTGCCAAGAGGGTATGTTCTCCGTGTTTCCGGGATTGGTCTGTTTGGGTGGGAACTTGATGCTTGGGCCGCCGTATGGAGGGTTGTATAAGGCCGAGATAGACTACAATGAGTCACACTCTTCCGATGTATATAGTCGTCATATACGCTCTTTCATACACCATGATCACCATGATGAAACACTGTACTGGTTGCGAACCCAAAGGTCGATCTTGAAGTTGACGTAAAAGTACTCGAGTCCGATTACTATTGTTGGAAACTCGAGTATCGTGTCGGCTAACTCCTTTACTTGACACGCTGCCTAGCACACGCTCGACGATGACTTCGTTGAACTACGTCGAGCCCCCGAACAGCAATCTGGTGGGATCCTGTCATTGCAATCTCCGCTCGTATGCTGACTCGCGTCTAGATCTGTTGTATCTGCCAGTAAGTTGCAACCTCCAATGACAGCGCCGCTCAATCTCAGATGCTACAACTTTGGCGTACGCCAGTGCTCCGTTCACGAACCCAACAACGACCAGGTCATGCATGCATACCTTCTGTCACGACTGCGTCGTGGAAGCGGTCAGACATTCACCACATTGCCCGATTGATCGCTCTGCCCTTTCGCCGGATGATTTGGCACCGGCGAATCCCATCGTGAAACACGTCCGTCTTACGTCTTTCTTTCCATACCACTCCGTCTTCTGACTGGTGTGCGTGTCCAGCTCGTGGATGAGCTTATTGTAGAATGTCCTCTACGGAGCGTTGGTTGTCCGCACATATGCCAACGGCAGCTGTTAGAGTCTCACATGAAGGACGCGTGTCAATATGTCACGGTGCTGTGCTCTGAAGAGGGCTGCGACCAGACCATCTTGAGAAAGGATCACGGGAAGCATGCAGACGTATGTACCCATCGCTCGACTGAATGCGACGGATGCGGTAGTCCTGTCAAGTACTCCGATTTAACCGTGGGTCGCATTCCCTTTCTTTCAAAGTCGATTCCTTGAGCATCTTTATGTTTTTGGCAAGTCAGAATCATTATTCGGAATGTTCCTCAAAGACCGCAACCTGCTCCTTTTGCGAGTCTGAAATTCCGCGATCCAAGGTACAAGATCATGTTGCTGCGTGTTCGGAAGTTGTCGTTCCTTGTCCACATGCTGGTAATGGCTGTTCCTGGACTGGACTGCGTCGCGAGCTATCGGAGCTTCACGTCCATTCGTGTTCGTACGAATCGATAAAGGGCTTCTTCGCCGTACACGGCGCCCGGGCCTCGAGCCTCTCCGCGGAGAACGTCATCCTCAAGCAAAGGGTTCAAGCATTGGAGGGAATCGTGCACATCATGCAGCGCGAGATTCAGTCATTCAAAACGGCCCTAGGTCCGTGGTATCATCCAGATGCACAGAGAACAAGTCGTGCCGACGTCCGTCGAACTCATGTTCCCGAGGACAATAATCTTCAGGGCTTTACTGGACCCTCGCTTTCCAGGATTGTTGCCCAGCGTGCACAGGTACCCGCAGCTGTTGATCCATTTGATGCCATCGATGCCGAGCAGGACGCTTTCGCTTCATTTTTCCCCCCTGCTGATGTCGTTTACGATAATCACAGTCATATGCACGCTCGCACGTCAGGCGGCCTGCTTGACCTTCAGTCACACCCCGGGCAGCGCTCATTGCCACTTACGCCCGTTGCACCCCTGAACCTGAGCACGTCCCTCGAGGGTTCCCTCGTTGGGCTGCGAGACTCTGTAGCCACCGTAGCTGCATCCGTCGATTCCCTCGCACGACGTAATGATATCGCACTCACCAACGAGAACATGCGTATCAATGAAGAGCTCGGATCGCTAAAATATGCAGTTCACGGCATTCGTCTGCAGGTATGTCTCTTGCTCTACCTAGTCTTTTTAGAAATACATTCTTGCATCATCGATAAGTGGGGTTCTTTGTCTCTTTCATTTCCCTTTTCCACGGTGAATCTGTTCGCGTTCGCTTATCTTGGTCTTGTCCCGACCATCCCCGAACAGTTACACCGTCTCATGATGGACAGGAACGCTCAAGTCACAGGACGCCCAGGTGAACCGGGTTCGACGACTGTACCTATACCTGTGCCCGCACCACCCACTCAGCCGATTTTTCACCCTCCGATCATGACACCACCCTTTCCTCCACCACATGGGACGAAGCTCTAGTTCATGGCTAAGCGGTCCGGCGTGTGTCAGTGACGCCGCCCCATCATATCGTCACGTACATAATGATGAAGACGGCTAACGCCACAGACTATGGTTCGGATCGCGGGAAGCCTTCCCGTCCAGTGGTCACGGGGATCCTTTTCCAAACGCAGATCAAAACGTTTCTTCCAACTCGCCCAAACACAAGACATGGACATGACCACGAGACATGACTCGCCGCCGCATTCTTTTTCCTTTCCTCTTTTTCCTTTTTCCTTTCTCTTCTTTTTCTCATGTCACATCCGTCGTTTGGTCGGGACTGGACCGTCTTTTTTTTTTCCGTCTTTCCCGTTCGCGTATGTGTAGATCTGATTTATCGCAGAGGATCTCAATTCAATCGTTTGTTTTACCCGGCTGACGTGGACTATGGTACCCATGGGATCTGAAAGTCATTCCTCCCCCTTCTGATGCCGGTCGGCAGTGCTGCGTTGGGCACGGCCCCCCACATGCATACCCCAGCTCTCGAGTGTATCCGAGCGCAAAGCCGAACAAGGCAAAAACGGTGTCAAATAACTCCGGAGTCGATCAGACAATGAGCAAGCTTTGTCACGTCGGGTGGGAAAACCTGTCAACGCTGACTCAACTCTTGTTGTGTTCTCCGCCGCATTGGCAAAAAAAAAAAAAGAGCTTTGCGAGAACTCTTGGATTATGACTTGGCCCCCGAGTAGGAGAGGGGGAAGACTGGAAAAAAAAACCCCGTGCAAGTGTCGTGCTCCTCGCCGGGCCAAAAACAAAAAAGAACAAAAAACGTAGAAGCGTCAACCAGACAAATGCCAGATATACTATTGGCTGATCGGCGCCAGCTGCCAATCCGCATCAAAACTGACCATCATTGACAGTTCGATCGATAGACGGAGAGGGCGGTCCAACTTTCGCCTCAACCAGGAGAAACGAAAAACGGTTTACAAAGTTTTCTGTCAAACTGTCAGACTCACGCGGCGCGCGCGCGCGATCATCTTTTTTTTTTTCAAGTTCAATTCAATTCAATCCGTTTGGCGAACCCGTCCCCATGATCCGGTTCGTCCCTTTCCCAAACGGGGTTATCGGGGAGCGATTTCATCGCACCGTCGTTGAGCCAACGTCCCCGAGTTCACGACATAACAAAAAAAAAAAAAAGCTGACACACGCGCTATCACGCGCCCCATCGACCCTTGTTCCGTCATGTCAGTTCCGAAATTTCTCACCCGCGAGCCACAGGAAAAAAACCAAACAAACAGCTGATACACTCCATCCACACAAAAATACCGGATGCATTACGCTAGGTACATATTAGAACGGACGAGTAACTTCTTGAGAATAAGTAGAGCGGCGGGACAGTGGAAAAATGGGACAGAAAAAGCGAGCGCAAAGCCGACGGGAAGATTGAACGTGGATAGGATAGGATAGATAAGGCGAAAATTTTCGCAAGAATGAGAGGACGTAAAAGAATGGAGAGTTATGAGGAGAGGAAAGAAATATGATGGGGAGAGAGCGAATTAGTCAGCGAGTGAGGTCCGATAGCACAATGATTCTCGAGACAAATAGACAAGGCGATGTAGCAAGGAACTCGAGCAGGAATGAACGATAACACAAGCACGTCTAACGGACGGCGTGTTGAACCATTTTTAGCACAAAAGAAAAGGAAAACAAACGGAGTAGTACATAAATGCCAACGAAGAGAAAATTGACCAAGGTGGGGATAACAAGAAATGAGATCGACCATGATAATAAAAAGGGAGATGAGTATAATACCGGAACATCCACCAGATAACTTGCCCAAAGGAGGCGAAATAAGGCATCAAAGAGATACAATGAATACCATGAAAACCGAGCACGACTTGATTAATGAGCAGCATTTTGTCGACCAACCTCCTCAGCCAACTCATGTGAAGGACGCGAATGGTTCTTGCCCGTGACCAGGGGCGTAGGTGTACTCATTCGCCGGCGGTGCGTACCTCGGAATGTTGGTGTGTGGTACGCCCATGGTACTCGGCGCTCCCTGGAAGGTCCCTTCAGGGTATTGCAACTGGCTTGATTGCTGTTGCTGGTACGAAGAATCCGGTTGCTCAGGGACGAAAGGTGGTTCGCTGGAGTGTAAAAAGCTGGGTTGGGGTGTGAAACTGCCACCGGATGAGTAGTGGTGCTGTTGAAGCGCCGGCTGTACAGAGGATGCCCGAGCCTCGGAAGGTGTGCGGTACCGGCTTTGTGGCTCGAGAGGATTGTGAACGTAGATGTGAGGAAGAGGGTCTTGACCGTGTATGCTTCCGCGGCGAGCTGCTGCAATCTCGTCGTTTTCCGGCACCTGCGAGAGCTTGGGAGTGCGTGTGTGAGGAATCAATACGAACACACGGGTGACGGATCACTTACAGAGCTATACTCGTAGATACCCTCGCTCCGCAGCCCGGACGGCGTAGACTCTTTGACCTGTCGGATGAGCGGGCTCGTCCCTGGCGAAGCGGTGGAGGCAGGAGAAACGTATCCTCCGAGCGCCTCGGAGGGGTGTTCTTGCCTTGCAAGTTTGTCCCTGTATGCGAGAGTGGCAGCCGCGCTCAGGTTTGCCTCATTGAGAGCCTGACTTGATCGAGTTGTCATGTTAAGCCCAGATAAACGCGCTTCGAGGCCATTCCCAGACGCACTATCGCCATGCGTACGTACGTCAGGTGCCACCGCTACAAGGAACACGCCCCAACACTCACCAAGAGCAAGAGCCACGCCTAGTGGATACATCGCAACCGTGATCGACCGCCACACAGCTGCTCACATCGGAGTAAATGCTTGACTCGCTTCCAGATACGCTTGCGACAGACCCAAATCTCGACAAGGCAATGCAGCTCCCCGAGCCTTCCGTATCCTGGTCCGTCTCATGCGTCCTGGGGAATGACCACTGGTGCAACTGGGTAATTTCAGGGGACTGCAAGGGAACAGGTGGGGACTCGACCTCCCCAGGGGTGGGAGACGCGTTGGAGGGTGACCCTGACGAAGGGTCGCCAAATTGGAAGCCTGGGGTTGGCAAAGGGCCGGGAATCGGGGAAGACACTGTGCGAGATGTGATGGCAAAGGGGCGGTTGTCGAACGGCCTGCGCGAGGGAACGGGTTGTGATGGAAGAGGTGGACCACTTTCGGGAACAGGAGGGAAAGGCGTCCGTAAGGAAGCAAACACCTGTGGCTCTGACGCACGGTGAGAGAGGGTGGGTCGGTATCCATGACCGTTTGTCCGGATAGGTCCAACGCCAGATACCAAGCCGGACGAACGCGTAAAGTTGGCCTGTGTGGAGCCAGCAGGCGAAAGCGGAGACTTGGGCAGATACAGCGCTTCGTTTTTTTCCTTGGCGATGCGGGCGAATGGATGGTGCATTAGCCGGAAGAAGTTGACGTCCATCGATTTACGTCGGTCAGGATAATGGATCGGTGGTTGTGTCATGTTTGGCCCCGTGAGCGGTTGTGAGGGCATGACGGTCGGCAAAGAAGGGCGTCGCGTGTTGTACCAGTCAGGATCCTGAGTGCTGGAGTCGAGCACGAGCGGAGTTCGGACGTGAGGTGGAACGTCGACAGGTGTGGCTGAGGGACCTGGCCAAGCAGAGGGGGGTGACTGGGGAGGTGAGCAAGGGATCTTGAGCACGGGGCTCGCAGACGGCTCCACAGTGGGTGGGCAGGACGAGATGTCGTCTTCGGCATGACGTGTAGCCTTTTCCGTCGCCGTTGACGAGTTTGAGGAGTCGTTTGGTGAGGCGTCTCGAGAGTGCGGCGAGTTTTTCACTGATGGAGAAGAGGGTCTGTCTTGGTCGACGGCTGTGGAAACGCGTTTACGGAGGGCCTTTTCCTTGGCACGTCTGGGTGTGGGGCGTCAGAGGAAGAGCGGGGGGTGGTGGATTGAAAAGTACCTGTTCTGAAACCACACCTGGGGAGCGCGCGACGCGAAGGATGAGCACGCGTCCGGGGAGGAGAATGAGGGAGGGCGTACCTGGACCGCGCGAGGGGACATCTCGAGCTCGGCGGCGAGTTTTTTGCGGAGGACGGCATTGGGCTTTGTGTCCTTGCGGAAGACGTCTTCGAGGACCTTGAGCTGGTGGCGGGAGGTGCGCTTGCGGTGTTTTACTTCGTTTGGGATGTAGGGGAAGAAAGTCCTGAAATCGACAGACGTGGGGTCGACTCCGGGGGGCAACAAGGAAGGAATGCAAGTACTCGGATACCTTGGCTGGGGGAGGACATTTGGGTCCATCTGGGGTTTGACGGCGTCGGCGGGGGAGGGAGGGATGTGGATGGGGTACAAGGAGTGGGAGGTGTGAGACGGAAAGGAGGGAGGGGCGGACGGCTTGGCAGACATCCCAGGGTCCGACTTATAGCAGATGAAGTTTACGAGGTCCGTAAGATAAATGGACAACCGACCTTGGTCGTTCACACAAACGTCCAAAGTGAACCCTGAGCTTCACGCGAGATCTGCCCTGTCTGGGGACGGAACTTGGCCAGGATCTGCCCCCGTCCTGGCAACGACGTCCGCGTCGGTGTGAACGTCCTGGGCGTCTGCGCGGGTGGTCGAGTCCCCCCCCCGGCGCCGTTCATTTATTCGATCGAGGTCGTCCTCGCGAATCTCCTCGCCCACTCGAGGCTGATCGGCCCTCGTACAGCTCGTGGCCAGCGATCACAAAACTATACTTTGCACCCCCTTCTCCGTCTCGCCTCAGCCTTCCGCAGTGCTCATTCATTTCGAATTCATCACCACCGCGACCAACATGTGCGCGGAACAACTTCCCGGTGGATCTCCTTACGAGACTCTCCCAGCAGAAAAAAAAAGACAGTCTGATCACCCCCTCCCCTCGGAATTACCCTACACGTGCAGCGGGCACATCCCCGAGCCGTTCCCGGCGATGAGTACACGTTATGCAATCCCTCCTTATCCTACCATCATCATATTATCACCATCATCATCATCAGCGCGCGCTTCCGACTTGGGCCCTCGCACTCTCTGAGAATCCAAATCACCGGATGCACCGCCGTCGTCAACACCGCCATCTCAAACGCCCTCGGCGCGGCAAATCGACTGTCAGGCACACACACACTTCGTCACCTCCGCAGCTGTCGTCTCGGTTCGTCTTTTTTTGTCCTAGAACATCCTCCGTGACCCCTTTTTTGTTTACGAACAGAACACCCCCCACCCGCTTCTAGTGCCTCGAACTTGTCCATTCTGTCAGATCTCAGCCGCAGCTCGAATCTTGCACCGCATGGCAAAACGGACTTGAACGCTTCTATCGGGGCAACCCGTGCACGTCCCTCTCTTCGCTTTACTGCATCACGAGCGCCATGACTAAAACGAAAAAAAAAAATAACGAAAAAAAAAAAGGACGCCAAGGTCAACCCTCGAGCCCGAATCGCCGATACCACCATCGGGGTCATCGGTCACGTACACTCGCCATCGATCATCTCAGTCCCCATCCAATGATCAATTGACGATCCATCCACGGAGAATCATTCCCCTCTCAATTCCCGTGGCCGCGGTATTTGTTTTCTCCCTCCTCCCTCCCTCTCTCTCTCTCTCTCTCTCTCTGTAGTAACCTCATTTCCCCATCCGTTTAGGCTTCGTTTCCATATTCATTTCGATTTCCCCCTCCTCCCATTTTCCTGTTCGGTTTGCCATCACCTCGGCGGTACGCCCATCTGACCAATTCCCATTCTCGTCCGTCGCCCCTTGATGTCTCCCGGCGATGAGCTACTTTTAACGCGCGCGTTCTTTTGTTGATCACCGCGTCACGTCGACGCTTTGACAACCAACATCTTTGTCCCTTCCCGCGACGTCAACGCCGTGCCTTACGCCCTGTGACGTGTTCCGGATGCGTGGCGTCACCCGACCTCTCCAGCTTTTCACATACGGCGTCTCGCACACCACAAACCGAGAAAATGTAATAGTAGCATATTCACGCATAAACGGCGAGGAGGATTACGAGACATAGGAGCGACTTTGCTAATAATAATCGCGACCGTGATGTATGGAGACCATGGCGTATGAAACACAAAACCCTGGGTACCACAAGAAACTTCTGACAGGCATGAAAAGAAGTGAAAAAAAAATGCAACGAAACGTTTGAATGAGATCTCAAGGCAAGCGAGAATGTATAGAAAAGGAAAACCGGCCCCCGGGTGCATGGCAATCCTCGGAGAGATATTCAATAGAAATACGGGTCATGTGCAATACGTACTGTGCGGATAGTTTACGATAGTCGTTGAATGGTTGTGGATGACGAGTCATAGATGCCAATGAGGTTGGAATGGGACGATGCGCATAATGTGGAATGAGGAAGGTGAAAGGTGACCCAGCGGAAGAAGTGGCAGAGGAATCTCAAGCAAAGAGGTATCGTCCCTAGAATATAATGTTATAGTAGCCAACAATGTCCCAAGATGTACAGTCGCAGAAAGAAAACAATGAATCTTTCCTTCCGCCATATCCAAGATCGGAGATTTCATCCTTGTGTTTCGGTGTTCTAGCATGGCGATAGTGCGCCCTGTCGTGGAGTAGAAAGTAGCGAGGGGAAAAGAGGACTCAAACGTCATGGGCTGAGATCCATCGCGACATCGTCGTAGCGTGGGACCCTGGTCCGACGACCAAGGATTTCGTCCAAGAAGGTACCCGGGACACTAGCCAATGGCGATGCTGCGAACAGAGAAGATCCTGTCGCCCTGGCCTCTGAGTGCGTTCGCTCCATTGCCGAACGTACCCTGCACACGACGGGGTGAGAATACACCGTCCGGATGTCGACACGCTCAGTCGGATGGGTTCTCATCATGCTCTTGATCAGTTCAAATAATTCCGGGCTACCGTCCAAGTCTACTTGGCTGAAATCCTCTTGTCTCAGGCGATGCCACCCATCTCCCCTGCAAAAGGCAACGTCAGCTCCCCGAACGGTTGCCGAATTGAGGTCAGAAGGCAGCTCGGCTTACTGATCAGGAACAACAATGTTTGTCGCTGTTTCGAGCATTGTCATGCCAAGGCTGGAAAATAAGATACAGCAGATGAAAGACTCCTGATGCGTAGGCAAACATACCTAAAGATATCGGCAGCCTTGCCGTACGTCCCTTGTAGAACTTCCGGAGCCAAGTATACTTTGTCACCTTCGCGTTCGAACCCTCCCAGCGAGACACCCAGTGGGCTTCCACCACTAGCCCGAGGCCACAACGACGCCATTCCAAAATCACCAATCTTGAATCGACCTTCTTTGGTCAAGAAGATATTCGCCGGCTTGAGATCCAAATGAATGACACCTGACTCATGAATGAATCGAAGACCCTGCCAAAAAAAAAGATGAGTAACATTGGAGTAGACTAAACCGCATCTGGCATCGCAAATAAAATTTTCGACATCTCCCACTCACATTACTCAAGTCCGCGAATACTTTCCAAATCTTGGCTTCGTCCAATCGCAGAAATGCTTTACCGTACTCCCACAGGAAGCGCGCAAAGTTTCCCAGCTCACAGAGCTCAGTACGAATGAACAACGCTTCGTCCTCTTCCCAGCTATCAATATAGGCGAGGACATTAGGATGATGACCACCTGCGGCCGCGGCCCGGCAGAGGTGTTGCAAGACGTCGACCTCTTCGCGCAGACGCAGTCTACCAGGGTAAGAATAAATCGCGCGGACATTAAAGATAAAAATGTGAGCCCATACCGGTGCCTGGGTCCTTCAAATGGCTTAGACCGTTTGACCGCCCATACGTCCGAAGCTGGTCCATTCTTGGATCGAACCTTGAGGACTTTACCGAATTCGCCACTACCAATTTGATCGATCTCCGTAAATTCCTTGTCGAAGCGACCTAGCCTGTCGGTCGCCGCGGGTCTGACATGTTCGAGTGATGAGACCGGAAGCCGTTGTAAAGTTGAACTAGGCACTTGACGTCGCATGAGCGTTGGCGAATTCAATGTGATGACAGAACTATTTGATGAGGATCGAGAGCCAGGTTTCTCCGAAGATATGTGAGGCTGAGTCGTCGCAGCAGCGGACATATGCGTCGGAACGCGCGGAAGAATAGGCCAGTCTAGATTGGAGTATACGTGCGTCAGAATCCAGTTCATAGATTTGAGTAAGCCAAGATGAAGATTACCTTTGGTACGCCGCGTTGGAGTCGCAAGGGAGATGTCGCTTCCACTCGAGAAGGCCCCACTGCTGCTTCGCCGCATTAGCCAACGCGTCCGCTCGACAGGTCCAGCGGGTCCACAGGCCACAGGTGGGCGTCCGAGCCCAAGACCATCGTACTTGTTCGCCTCTTTCCTCATACTTGGACTATTCTCCTCCTCATCCTCATCAGACGCTTGCAGATCCATTCCCCTCTTAGCGCCAAGCGGAGGAAATGCTGCGGGTAAGCTCTTGCGGGGCCCGTTCTTTATTTTACTGGCGGGCGCCGTTCCGAGATCCAACCCTCCAAAGTCAAACCCAACTTTGGTAGCCACGGCACTCTGCCAGGGCCTGTTTCCTCCGAGATATGCATTCTTGAGCTTCTTGACCGGTGTACCAGGTGGTTTCTTCGACTCCTCGGCCGATGGTTTACCACCGGATGCAAGCGTCCGAAGGATAAATGCGTCGACGTCCACACCGTCACGCGTTTCTAATTGATCATCTGAACCACTAACGACGAGTGCCGCCGGCCAGCCGGAGCTAGGACCAGGCAAAGCTGGTGTAATCAGCTCATCCCCGATATCTGAATTCAAAGAAGACGCAGATGTCGAAATATGTGGCATAGCTGAGAGCGAAGTGCCCGCACTATGCGATGCATCCTCGTCGTCGCTGAAGGCAATGCCCGAGTCACGAGGTTTATATTTCAATGGAAGCATATTCTTGCCCTTCTTTGATCTGGGGGATGGGGTGCCCTCGGTCACGTTGAACACGAATGACGCCTCGGACGGGCCGCACGGCTCGAAGAACATATCGTCCTCGTCGTCTGCGACAACGTGGCTGCCATGAGGTAGTGAAACAGGGGATGAATCTGGCGATGGTACGTTGAGAGTAGAGCGCCATGGAAATGTAGCAACAGCTTCACTTCCAGATCCCGCATAACTATGCCTGTTGGACACCAATGTATGCGCATTGACGCGAAGTTTTGCTGGCAAGGCTGCAGCATTTGACGCTGTGCGCAAACGGGTCTTGGTCGTAGTTTGAGGGATGGATGGTCCAAAGAAAAGAGAAGCGGAACTGGTGCTTGCGAGACGCGTCATAGGGGAGCGAGGAACAGAATCGGACGCATTCGTCTGCAAGAAGGGATGTGGTCCACTACTACCGGTGAGGCGTCTGCGGGGCGCTGGGGAATCGTTCGCCGACGAGGGAGGAACACTGTGAAAAACAGACATCCGATTCCGATTGACTGACGGAAAAGCAACTGGTGGACGTTTATGCTTAGGACTTGATGTATCAGGCTATAGATGAGCCAAGAAGGTTTAGTATGACGGACGTTTAACGAAAGAGTAAAACGTACTTGAGATGAAGCAGAGGGCGATGGTGTTTGATTTACGCTCTCGAGCAGCTCGAGAGATACAGGCCTCGAGCGAGCCCGTCTCTTCAAAATGTGGCCCCCAGGCGATATTGCCTCGGTGACCTCGTCGAGAGTACTGCCTTTCTGTGGGACAGCTTTGGTTGTTAAGGGCTTTCTAGGACTGCGCAACTGATTCTTCGACCGCCGTGACAGAAGAGGGAACTTGTTCGAGAAAGATTTCTTTGCTGTTACGTCGTTTCGCTCCTCTTTCTCATACGCCGAATCATCATCCTCTATGACACCCCAGTCCTCATCCGAATTTTCCATATCGCGAATGCGTAGTCGCTTCATCGTCTCCGCTTGTCCCTTTAGGCAGGCCTCCGTCTCCGCCTTAGATTGAGGGGTACGACTGCCGAACCGAGGGGCAGGGAGCGGAGCGAGACGATGAAAGGCGACTCCAGAAGCAGGATCTGCCTTTGCGGCAGAGATGGACAGAGGCGTGGACACAGACTGTCGTAGTGGGGTTGAGAAGTTTCCCGATTGCGCGGATGATTTACGTTTCGTGCCAACTGCCACAGGAGCGACTGCCGAGGTCAATGCGACTTCGGTCTGGGTGTTAAGCTGTCGAGTCTTGAGAACGGGTCGAGCCTTGGAGCGAAGTTCCTCTTTGACCGGCGTTCGGAGAGGCTGCGAGGTTGGGCCTGGGAAGAATGGCGAGGTGGTGGGAGAAAGAAAGATACTGCCCTCGTCGTCATCGATCGGTACAGGTTGTTTTTGTACACGGTGAGGGTATAGGCGGTGCACTGGGGGAGGAGACTTGAAGGGAGACTGGAGGAAGATGTCGCCCTGCTCTGGGTCGTCGACCGGTGGTGCGAAGAACGGCCTTCGTCGGAGCGGGGACGGGGTCAACATGGGTGAGTCGTAGGAAGGAACAGAGCTTGGATCAGCAGAAGGCGGGGTTGAGTAGTGGGCTGCGCGGCAGCTGGGAGATATCGGGGTCATGTTGCGACCGCGTGTGGTTCCAGATACAGATATGTACTGTGGAGGGGTAGAGAGGATAGCTGCGGACATCGACGTTTTGAGCGTCGTGGACGATGTTGTGCGGGGAATAAATTAACGTGTTCGTCGTCGTGCTCGTCGTTGAAGCTTGAAGGGGGGGACAAAGGGAGGATGAGAGATGCGACAGTGACAAAGGGTGCGGTCGCGTGTTTAATGCAAAACCGGACAACGCGTGGGACTTGACTCAACAATATCACGTGATCGCGCAATTTGACTCCGTCTCCAACCAAGAAATGTCCCCGTCAACGTTACACGAGGCTACCGAGTCCGCCTGTCTACCGCAGCTGTCATACGGACCCTCGTCGCTACACCGACCCTGATGCGGTGTTGAGGGGCATGATCGACGGAACAACCAATAACCTGTAAGTACAGTAACAAGTTGGCACAGTCAAACCGTTCTGCTTTGGCTTACGTTGCCCTCTCCACGGAAATTACTCCACGATAGTCCCGTCGTTACCGCCAACCAAACCGTTTCATCTTAACCCCAAAAACTGGTTGCTCCCGCACCGATACAGCGGTTTCTGCCACCAAATCACCATCTTGTTTTGTTCTGCTATCCTTTGTTCCACTAACTAGTCACACTCCCATTGTTCTTGCCGCTCCTTTGTTGTACCCCGCAGGTGGGGAGGCTGTACGTACATCGTGGCAAAAATTAAATGCTGTAACCTGTACTCGCAACCGTTTCCCCAGCCAGAAAAAAAAAGTCGACTATGCCATAACTTGGGCTGACTCGAATTCCCAAGAATTTGAGATCGTCCCATATCTGTCGGTTCCGCAGACTCATATGCGTCCGAACCACTGATTTCTCAACGGTAGGT
>QFEI01006598.1:19411-35965 GCA_003316145.1 Neoboletus magnificus | reverse complement strand
AGTTGAGGTACCCGCCGCCGCTAGTTTTACTGTCACTTCATCGCACCCCTTGAGTATAGCATCGTTCACTCACGCATTGGGCCCAGAGGTCGTGGCGTTACACCACCCCGCCGTGGAAAGCGGACAGAGGTCTGTAACTTTGACAACGACAGAATTAGTCACATTGGGATAGAAAGGCGGATTTGCCGTGAAAGCATTCAAAAGAGTGAGCTTGAAGCATTGGCCACATGCTGGGCCATAGGAAGTACTGCTCCCATATGCCATTTGGTTCAGAGCGGCAGTGGGGTAGTACGTGCTGTTCGGGGTACATCCGCATGCAGCGATGAACCCCATAGGGAGGGTGTAATGTGTCATGGTTGCATGTCCACTGGATGGGTATTGAATCCATTCCGAGGCCTGAATTGCAGGGAAAAAGGACAGGAAGACGAAAAACGAGAGAATCCGCGAGCAGACACTCGGGAAGTAGAGGGCACACGACATTTTTTCTTCTCTAGATGACTCAGGGAGACATGAGGACGTCGAGGGGGCGTGGGTGTTGAGGAGGAGCGGCTATGGCGACAGACCAGCGATTTTACCTCGCCTATGAGCGAGTGAGGATATAATTAGACGTTGATTGTGGCCATTTTACGTCCTCGCGCACCACTGCGTTCGAATGATAGTGGTATGATTTCTGCTCAGCTTGAAAGGCTATTACAGTAAAGTGCAGATAAAGGCGCTTTGGATTGGTACGAACTCGCAGCATTTAGTCGTGCACGGCCAGTTTCTACCTCCCACTGTCATTCCTGCTTATGATATCGGTCATCTTTCGTCAGCAGAAGAGCAGAAGGGCATAATCCGATCGTACACGGGTCCAACGTTAAGCTACTATGATGACGAAGCAACCGCATTCATCAAATGCTTCTTTCCATCCATGGCCTCTGCAGTACTCCCAGTATAAGATCCGTTATCAGCGCTTTGATTCAGTGCGACTTCAAGGTATACCATCGATTCCTCTGACAACTGTCGATTCGCACCGATGACCACTGTCACCAACAAGCGCGTCATCCTTAAAGAATACCCGACAGGTGAACTTGATACAGTCGATAGACCAGGTAGTGGCCATCTAATCGCGTCCCGTCGCACCCACCCTTAGGTTTCCCCGTTCCCGGCAAGACAACGACATTGGATGCTAGTCAGACAATCGACCTGGATAATGTCCCTTTGAAAGGAGGCGTCTTGATCAAAACTCTTGTGTTGTCCTTGGAGCCTTACATATGGGCAAGGATGAAACCTTTCGTTCCTGTGGGTTGTTTCTTCAGTATACTTTGTTCGAGGACAACCCGGCTTATATCTCGGGCTCACGGACAGAATGGCTTTAAAATAGGGGAATCGTATGGGGATTTCGTTCCCTCGATCTATCATTTCACTGAACGTGAACCCTTGTTATAGGATCCAAAATTGTGGTGTCGGAGTCGTCGTGCGGTCCGAGAACCCGGCATTTCAGGTTGGAGATCACTTACATGGAGATATCCGTGAGCGCGATGATCACATGTTGAACTTTATGCCAATTTTGATTTGCAGCATTCCAAGAATACTCGGTTCAACACGCGACTGAATCTCTCACAAAGATACACAACAAGTACAAACTCCCTTGGAGCGTCTTTGTAGGAGTAGCTGGTTTACCTGGTAAGTCAATCATCCCGTTGTCGTCCTCAAGGCGTGCATTGACGGTGGTTCCAAGGTCAGACCGCATATTTCGGTTGGAAGGAGTATTCACGTGCCAAAAAGGTGGGCTAGCTTATGATATATATATATTTCCCAACTGATGCAACGTTCGCACAGGGAGAAGTCGCATTCATCAGTAGCGGCGCAGGTGCAGTCGGATCGTGTGTACCTTTCCTTGGTGTCTACGGGTGCACACGTTGACCGGAGACTTTCTCAGCTTCGTGATTCAGCTGGCGAAACGGGATGGCATGAAAGTCATTGCATCCGCCGGTTCGGATGACAAAGTTCAATTCATGAAAGAGCTCGGTGCTGACGCGGCGTTCAACTACAAGACGACAAAGATGTCTGATGTCTTGGCCAAGGAAGGTCCCATTGACGTGTATGTCTTTCTGCCCACTCGAATATGGTAGAACGTATCCTGAACAGAGGTGTAGCTACTGGGATAATGTGGGCGGTGATACTCTTGAAGCTGCGCTCAACGCAGCGGCGAAACATGCCCGATTCATCGTCAGTCGGTCATCGTCATTCTCGATCCACGCGTACTCATGTCCTATAGGAGTGTGGAATGATCGCTGATTATGGCGGCTCGGGAAAACCGATTCCGGTCAGTACTCATCCACGTAATAACTCGAGTGTGACTCATGGATTTTGGATGTGACAGAATATGATCAATGTAATCCCAAAGGAAATCTCGATCAATGGCTTCGTCTTCAGAACCCTCTCTCCAAAGTACTTGGAGACTTTCGAACGAGAAGTACCTGCTCTGCTCGCATCGAAAGAGTTGGTCTACAGGGAGGATATCACGAGAGGTTTGGAGAATGCTGAAGTGGCATTTGACAATTTCCTCAAGGGTAGATTCATTGGAAAGAGTATTGTTACAGTTGCGGACGAGTAGGTCGATGTCATTATGTAGTATGTATAATGCTTGCGATGTGTATGTGTACTTTCCTCGGTCAACGATGTTTGTTGATGCTCATCCGTTTATTATCTAGGCTATCGAGTAGGTTGTCAGAGTCCATGTCATCGATGGGTGTTAGTGTAAGGTGGAGAAGTATCCTCTGGGGAATCAAAACATTTGAAGTGGCCTGCCGTTGACAGCTGCATCATCCGCAAGGGACTCCTATCGGTTGGGTGGGTGCAACTACTATGCATGGACATCTGAGCACGTCGCGTCGTACCCATTGCTAGATCTGATCTCGGCCAGACAACGTTGGATGCCGGTCCCTTTGAATAGGGGGCGTCTTGATTGGTGTCAGTTCATGAGAAGTTCTGCCTTGGGCCTTTTGCGCCACAACCGTTCTTATGGCATCAGTTCGTCTATCGACGGCTTGCGCACCCGCCCCGCTTGCCTCTTTTAGACGCGGACGGTGACCAGTCGTCAGTGTCCTCGTTCTCGCCTGAAAACCTTGGCAACCGTGCTTCACCCATTCAGCCCTCTTAACCATACCCGAAACGAGGGCTACCGTGCATCAAGAAACCCTCCCGATCGTTCTCAAGGTCAAGCGACAGCGCAATGTCTTTGGACAAGGGAGGAAAAGCGGCGCAGCGCGTCTTTCTCTCGCGCTCGAGTTTTCATCTCACTGACCGACTGCTACCGTCGGACTTAGTTCCCGCCAGTCGTCCCAGTCCTTCAAGCCTCGAGTCCCACCTGACCGCTGCCGTGGCTACGCCCCACCGGTCAGATCCTGCCTTTGACCGCTTGCTGCCACCGGACTCCTACGTCCCCACCAATCATGTCCTACCCTGACCAATTGCTGTCGTCGGACTAAGTCCCCACAATTGTGTCCTCATCCTGCATGATTGCTGCCGTGGCTACGCCCCACCGATCATGCCACGTCGTCCTTCTCCTAGTATCTGGGCCTGTAGCATTCTCTGCACGCGTCGTAGTACGACTATTGGTTCGGGTAAGCAGCCCACTATTGGCCCAGGATAGTTTGTGGAGCCAGACAGCGCTTCGCGCTGCCGCCCGTCCCCACTCCCACTCCATTTCCCTCACCGCTCGTCATGGCACACGAGCGACAACTAAAGACCACCGAATCTAGTACTCTTGGATTCTCGTGGCATCGATTGCGATCCTGCAGACCCTTCTCAGTCCCCGGTCCGATCTTACTTGGTGTTTCTGTACTCATTCCGCTACGTTACACACCCCGAGTCGTCGCGCACGGCGGTGACAGCACGCTCTCGGTATTTCTGCATGTCGACGACGCGCCGATGACGCGCCGATGACGACCCGTCGAGCTCATCACGGACGCCTGTGGTTCCTATTGCTGGCGAGTCCGATGATAACCACGACCGTCGTTGAGCTGGTGTTGCCCGTGTAGTTGGTCCCCTTTTGACACAGCTACCGTCGCTCAGCGTTCACGTCGGGTCTTTTCGGCGTACAACTTTGCTCTGGTCCACGGAAATGTCCTACGGCGAGTGCTTGCAGGATCCCACGGCACGGCTACTGATATCATATAGCCTCGCCATACCTGCTCTCCCTTGGCCTTGGCGCATACACTCCATGAAATCATCAGTCTCTGCGAGTTATTCAGGCGTACCTGTGCCCTTAATCTTGTTTAGCACCTCGTTTGACAGGTCGGTCGCGATATTTTGCACGTCTGTTTGCGTGAACATAAACGGGGGTGGTCAATATACATGAGCTTGGATGACCAACTGTACAACTACGTTCCCTCTTTCATGAGCGGCATACATTCAGTGGTAAGCGTGACATAGGTATCAACGACGTAGTCGTCTGACATGAGGTGTTGGTTAGAACAAGAAACACCCGGAGTAGTTGCTCTTCTGCTGGGGTTGATCGTCATCAATCGTTGATCGTTGGTGCACATGCCAAATCACCCAATCACGGCAGATCAAGATGGGCCAAACATCAATATTGCGTTGACTCGCAGAACGTGATGCATCATTCCCTGCGTAGCCTGCAAGTCCTGGTACTCGCGCTCACTTGGGCATTGATGGACCTCACGGCCCCGTGCTATCTCTCCCCCACATCCTACGCAAAACATGCATCAGTCGTATGTTTCACATGTTCCCAACCCTAATCCCAACCCACGCACCCGTGTCGATGATGACTCGGACACAATCACCCGACAAGAACACTGCCAAATTGCTGGCCTGCAATTTACCTTCTTGTCCCTGCTGTACACCCCCTAACGCCCATCTGACCCACGCTCCCACGAATCACTCAAGACCGTGTATGCGGAAGAAAACTTTGGGTATGGCGACGTGATGACGACGTGTGAGGATGTGCGTCTCTTGTCGTGGTCGGACTCAATGTGGCACATAGTCTGTGGGGGAGAGGGAGAGGACAAGCAGGATTCGACAGAGGAAACGGGCCAGGAATCTGGGCTGAGCAGCGAGTAAGTTCACTGCTTGTTTTCCAGATGCATGGGGCGGAGCAAGACATTGGACGCGACGCGTGTGGTTGGTTTACCACTATCACTTACAACACTACCATAGTATGTACTTATGTATGGGAAAAGTTGTCCTCCATATCTGTCAGTACTGTTTAGGGGAGGAGTAGTCGGTAGTCCTGTCATCTTTCGTGCCCCGCATCGGGCTCGATGAATAGTTTCTCTGGTCTGTTTGCAATTCGGTCAGGATTCGACATAGTATAACAAGTCAGTCTAGCGTACCGGGGTGGAAACAGCCTCTCACTCCACAAATGGCTCAACCTCCTGTTAAGATCTGCCTCAGTTTCTGTTTTTCTTGTTCTATTCCGATCTCATGCCGGTCACCGCATGCAGCGGTGCGTCCCCTTCTATCACCCGTCCCATCCACGTGAAGCATGGATCCACATCGAGTTGTTCAACAAGATCAGCACCACGCACTCCATCCCACCTTACCTCGTCGGCTGCTTCCGCCTCGAGGGGATGCCCCTGCGTTCATTCTCCACAGCATTGCACTCCGTCCTCGACTCCGCCGCCAACGTGAACTGGTTCATCGACGTGTGATACACAGAGTAGATCGCTTCAACAGATCACGGGTCGTAAACCTTTGGATTGCATGAGCACTAAGATCTGCCCTGAGACGTCGAACCACAATCTGGTGTCCTGGGATTCCCAGGGAAGCGTGCCGACGTCGACGACGTCCAAGATACACTTATTCCTGCATTAATGTGAGTGGGTGTTTGTACGTGCGTAGGCTATTTCACGCTCGATCCTAATAAATCGTGGTTATGAGCCTGGGATGTATCGATGGTGTCGAACGACTCGCCAATGTTGCCATACGACCATGACTACGTCCACACATGAATGTAAACCAACCATGAACACGAGACATCGTTCTGTCCGAAACATGTGAGGTCCGGGATCACCCTGATACGCCGCGTTTACTTCGCGTCTACATTGCAGAGTAGCTGTTGCCGGTGGACCTCCGTGAACGCTTGCAGCGAATGGCCCACGTAACATCCCTAAAGGCCATCCTGAGCTTTAACAATAAAATGGTCACGGCCTCGGCGGCGTAATAGCATTGATAGCAGCCACCTGGTGTAAATAAATTGATCTTCCTCCCATTACGCAGTGCATATTGGATCGTCTGAAAGAGTGGCCCGTCAAGGTCCCCTACGAAAAATTTCTGTTGGGGAATCAAAGCCCGTATTGAAGGCGAAGTGCGACCTACTTTCTCTCGCTTCTCTCGCGCCGAAAGTACGGCGGTCGACAATTCAATCCCTGTAGTTTTTGATCTCAAAATTCTTTGGATAGGCTCAGCGGTGGAAGGTCGCTCCTCTGCACCTGGGATCTGAATCGCCAGCTCATCATCGGGAAGCGCAGCTTCGGTGTGGCCTTTGGACTTTAGGTCGATTGTGATGTGGTCCTGGCAGCAGCTTGGAGAAGGGATCTTCGCCAATATGCGTTGTGACGAGAAACATTTCGAGAAAGCGCAAGTATGTCAAATAATTAACCTACTCGTCAACAGCACGCGTGAGCTTGAATCACCATCACGGTGTTCGATCGGTTTCTTCGTCATCGGAGGCAAGGCAAAAACTTGGTACTGGAGAATGGCATTGTCTCGAATAGTCATCATAACACACACACCCGCGGGTATCAATGTTAAATCCACCTACTATCAGATTGCTCCTCACGGTGCGGTGTGAGACTCCTATGTAAGCTATCTTTACCCAACTAGGTCACATGCGCCAGAATGGTGCCACGACACCTTAATCCCACAGTGTCTAACATTGTTCAGATCCACCACCTCCCAGGCTATCAGTCGTGCTTCATTCATCCCTCAGTCATCTTAACCACTCCTACAATGAAGGCCGCCTTTAAAAAACAGATCGGACACCTTCGGTCCCGCATCGCCAGTAGAGACTCGTCTCCCGCATCCACCAAACATCCAGATGTATCCACCACGGAGACAAAACCTTCGGACGTTGCCCACTTCATGCAGCATGTTGAACCGGACCTTATGAGAAAGTTTGGGCGATTCAGAATTCTCGTCATCGGCAGGGCAAATGCTGGCAAGACTACCATCCTTCAGAGAATCTGCAACTCGACAGAAGATCCAGAGATCTTCAATGATCAAGGGGAAAAGGTATGGTCAAACAAGCTGGGATGTGCTGGGTGTTAATGCTGTTGATGTGTGATCAGGTTGATTGTGTGATTGAGGGGTCCAGGGAGGTGAGTGCTATAGCTACTGTGAATGTCATTGAAGTGCCTTTGCAAGCTGCCTTTCTTTGTGCAGCGTGGACTTCATGACATTAGTTACGAGATGATTTTTAAAAGCAACAGGAGATTTATTTTCCATGACTCCCCTGGTTTTGAAGCTGGCCATGAGGATGAGTTTGAGAACATGAAATACTTCATTGAAGAATCTGCAAATACAATGTTTCTCAAGAAGCAGATTCATGCCATATGGTGAGTTAGTAGATTGTATCAGGTTCTGATTACTACCTCAATATGAGCAGGTACTGTATCCCAATGGATCAATTTCATCGTGCTGTGACTGTTGCAGAGGAAAAGTTTTTTGGTAAATGTGACACTGGGAATGGTGATGAATTCTTGCTGATGATCTGTTCTGAGCTGATTGGTTTGGTGCCAGTTCCAGTTGTGGTGATATTCACTAAATGTGATGCTCTCAAATCACAAGCATTGGAGCCTGAAGACCTACTATTGCCTTCTGAAGATCAACTTGTGAGGCAGAAGAGGTGTGCCCAAGAGATTTTTGCCAAGAGAAATATCTGGAGAGATCTGTGCAAAATGAAATATCCTCCAGAGGCATTTGTAAAACTGGAAGGTTGTACATACATGCTTATATCTATTCTATTGTGTTAATTATGATTATGTTACCAGACATGGATACATCTGATGCAGGGTGTAGCATATTGTTGGAACAGACAGCTGGTGTATTGAATAATGCATCATTGCAGATGTTGCTGGTGTCAGCACAAGAAAAGAATATTCTACTATGTGTTGAATATGGGGTAAGACTGTGAGTGAAACAGTTTTTGAATGCAATTAACAATATATGTAATGATGCTATAAAGTGTCTTGGTGCCTTATACAGAGCATAGGGCTACACAATCAGGAGATCTTGATCTAGCAGATGCATTAGCAAGTTGGTTTCCACATACAGAGGTAAGAGTTTGAATCAAGAAACTATTGAAATATAATGATTATGTGCTCAATGATATTGATGGATGGTTAGGTAATTATTACAACCTAAAATTGAAAAAAGTGGATTTATTAATTGTTTTATTTTGGATTGGACTGTTAGAGAGTAAGTGATCTGACATATACTAAGAGGAAGTGTGGCTCATGGATTCAAATGTTTGTTATATGACATGATAGAAAGAGAATGTAAGTTATCTGATGTAAATTTGAAATAAGAATCTGGTTGATCACCATGCTTCTATTCTTCCATTGATAGGTTGTAAGTGATCTAATGTGGATTTGAACTGAGAATCCAGCTCATTACCATGCCTCCTCCTGCCTTTTTATTAATAGAGAGTAAGTGGTCTAATATGGATTTGAACTGAGAATCCAGCTGATCATTATGCCTCCTGCTGCTTTCCCATTGATAGGAAGTAAGTGGTTGGACATAGAATTGAAATCAAAATCCACCTCATTACCATGCCTCCTACTTTTTCATTCATAGTCTGTAAGTGGTCTGATATAGATTTAAAATGAGAATCTAGCTGACTGCCATCCCTCCTTCTGTTTTCTCATTGATAGTTTGTAAGTGGTATGATGCATATTTGAAATCAGAATCCAGCCAGTCACACGTCTCATCCTACTCTTTTGATAGTCTGTAAGTGGTCTGACATGCATTTGAAAAAAAAATCCAGCTGATCATAATATATTCTCCTGCTCTTCTATGAACAGGGAGTAAGTGACATGATATGGATTTGAAATAGAGATTTGACTGGTCATCATGCCTCCTCCTGCTCTTTTGTCAATAGTATGTGAGTTGTTTGACATGGATTTGAAATAAGGATCCAGCTGATTATCATCATGCCTTCTCCTGTGCTCTCATTGATAGTCTGTAAGTGGTCTGTTGTGAATTTGAACTGAGAATCCAGCTCATTGCCATGCTTCCTCCTGCTCTTCCATTGGTAGCGAGTAAGTGTTATTATATGGATTTGGAATGAGAATTTAGCTGATCATTATATTTATTCCTGCTCTTTTATTGATAGAAAGCAAGTGTCTCATGTGAATTTGAGAAATTAGCTGATCACCATGCCTCCATTTTTTTTCCCAATTGATAGTGTGTAAGTGGCCTAATATGAATTTGGAACAAGAATTAAGCTCATAACTATATTTCTTTCTATCTTTTCATTGATAGTTTGTAAGTGGTGTGATGTGGATTTGAAACCAGAAACCAGCTCATTACCATGTCTCTTCCTAATCTCCAATTAATAGGAAGTAAGTGATTGGATGTAGATTCAAAATAAAAATCCAGCTAATCATTGTATCTTCTGTTTTTCCATTAATAGTTTGTAAGTGGTTTGATGTGGATTTTGAGTGAGAATCCAGCTGATTAAATGCCTCACCTGCTCTTTCATTAACAGCCAGTAAGCAGTCTAATACCACTTTGAAATGAGAATACAGCTGATTATCATGCTTCCTGCTCTTTCATTGATAGTATGTAGGTGATATGATGCAGATTCAAAATTAGAATCCAGCTGATCACCATACCTCTTCCTGCTCTTCTATTGATAGTCTGTAAGTGGTCTGATGTGTATTTGAGATGAAAGTTTGGTTATTGACCATGCCTCTTCTTGTACTTCTCCTAGTATGTAAGTGGTTGATGTGCATTTGAAATGGGAATTCAGCTAATCACCATACCCTCTGCTGTTCCATTGATAGTCTGTAAGTGGTTTGATGCATACTCAAAATGAGAACCTTGTTGATCACCATGCTTTCTCTTGCTCTTCCATTGACAGTCTGTAAGTGATTTGATGTGGATTTGGAATGAAAATCTAGCTCACCACTATACATATATCCTCCTGTTCTTTCACTGATAGTTTGTAAGTGATGTTATGTGGATTTGAAATTGAAATCCAGCTAATTACCATGTCTCCTGCTCTCTCATCAATAGTATGTAAGTGATTTGATGGCATGGATTTGCAATAAAAATCCAGCTGATCACCATTCCTCCTCCAATACTACCATTGATAGTCTGTAAGTGGTCTGATGTGGATTTAAAATAAGAATCCCATTGACCACTATGTCCCTTTCTGCTCTCCCTTCAATAGTCTGTAAGTAATCTAATGTGGATTTGGAATGAGAATTGAGCTAATAACCCTGCCTTCTCTTGTTCTCCCATCAATAGTTTGTAAGTCATCTAATGTGGATTTGAGGTGAGAATTCAGCTGATTGTCATGTCTTTTTCTATTCTCCCATTAATAGTATGTAAGTGGCATGATGTGGATCCAAGATAAGAATCCAGCTGATCACCATATCATCCTTTTGTTCCCCCATTGACAGGGAGTGGGTAGTCTGATGTGGCTTTGAAATGAGAACATAGCTGATTATTATTCCATTTTTCTACTTTTCCATTGACAGGGAGTAAGTTATTTAATGTGGAGTCAAAATGAAAATCTGGCTGATTGCCATATCATTCTTTTCCATTGATAGTATGTAAGTGCTCTGATATGGATTGGAAATGAGATTATCCCTAATTGCTTTTATTTTTATGTTTTTGCTTTTATGGTTTTTACACTTATAGTTTGTCAGTCCCTTCATATCTATGAGGACATATTGGTTACTAATCAATTCATGTCCATTTGTTTTCCACTGATAGCAAGTAAGTAATACAATGCTAAATGACAGCAAGAATATGATTTATCAGTTCATACCATTTATTTATTTTCAAAGGAGGTAATAACATAATATAGATTCAAAAATTGGATCACTCATATCCACATGCCTTTTCTTAATGTTTTATATAAAATAGCATGTGAGTGACCTGATTTATAATGGAAATTTGCATTCTGCTCATTAAACTTGCTATTACATTGTCAAATCTGGCATAATTCTATTATTCCTCAAATTACATGTGTAGCTGGTAAGTATAATTTTGCTACTTCTCAAAAGTGTACAAACATGAATTGAGATACCTATGTATAGGATGTGAGCTATATTTTCTGATATCACAATGTTGTGTTATTCACATTCATGCCTTGCTGACATCCAGGAGGTAAGGTATTTGTATTATAATTTAGATGTTTTATTCATAGTTCAAATAGACAGTCAGTTTTTACTCTCAAGTCCTATGTATACATTGTTGCAACTAACACCATCCAGATTCTCACCAACCCTCAGACCCACTCAGTAAATTGTTTATTATCTAATTGTACCATGTATGTACTAAAACAATCCTCTGTCTTCCAGGACTCTTTTCAAACACAAGAGGCAATGTCCATGGTATGTGTATATTTGGCAACACATTTATCATATCAATTTATTGTGTGTATTTCAGACTACAGAGCCAGCCAACATACAAAAGGAGATCCTTCAAAATGGCATTGGTGGGTCAATTGATTTTAGATTTTGCCAACTTTTATACTCCATAATAGAACACTTGATACTTCTTCAACACTCTTTCATTCTTGTCCAAAATGAATCTGAAGATCCCTTTTCCTTGACAATACAAAAATATCAAACATCTGGGAAATCTGCTGAGATATCCAAGATACTGGATGAGCTCTTTGTCAAATACTCTACTGCCAACAGCAAGGATGAAAAAGTGAAACTTGTCATGGATGTGATCTTGCACCACCTTTTGCGTAGGCAGTCAAGCAATACAGCCTTTCACAAACTAACATGATTTTACAGCAAATGATATTGATCCTTAAGGATTGGAAGAAGTGTTGGGTACTGGGCTGCATTGGTTGTGAGGATTTGGGGACATCTGTAGTACTGTCAACACAACCCAGGCATCCCAAAAAAGCCAAAACCACACTTATTTGCATATTGATGACCAATATTTTGCCATCCTATTGTGCTTTTCTGGGTACCCCTCTGTCCCCTCCATATACCTGTACACACCAGCTGGACATGCATAGTGTGGTGGATTTATTGGAAAGAGTATCACTATAGTTGTGGGCAAGTAGGTCGATGTTGTAGTATGTATAGCACTTGCTTTGTGTATGTGTACTTTCCTCGGTTAGCGATTTTGTTGATGTCGTCCGTCTATTATCTTGGCTATCAAGCAGGTCGCCAAAGTCCGTGTCACGTCGATGGGTATTAGTGGAAGGTGGAGAAGTATCTCCCTACCTTACGGATCAAAACATCCACGATGGCCTGCCACCGACAGATGCATCACCCGCGATGAACTCCCATCGGTTGGGCGGGTATAACTACTATGTATATCTGAGCATGTCGCGTCGTACTAGATCTCTTCGTTCCTGGCCGCACGACGTTGGATGCCAGTGGGACCTGGACAAAATGACCCTTTAAATGGTGTCTTGGTTGGTGTCAGTGACATTATAACATCAACATATGTGGGTTCATTCGTTCAAAGATTTGCATTGTTCAATCCCCCTACGTCCACCACAACCATTTCGCTTGCATAGAGGATTGTGTAAAGACCTTGTCTGAAATTATGAAGGTGACCACAGAGGCCGTAGTGCGTGGACCATTCGCCGCACACGCGTGAATTACGACGTTCGCCTGCGGTGCCTTCGGATGGAAATAGGTTTGGGGTGACGGATCTACACTTATTCATGCCCAGGCGCGACTCATCCTAGTGGGCTTCTTATCCGAATTCATCAGATATTTGCGCGGGTATGCGGTGATTGGGTGGTATAAACACCTAGATAGTTCGGATTCACACGATGCGTGATACGCCTGATTGATGTACAGCATCGATATTCGTCTATCGCCTCACCCTCGCGGTAGCCATTGGAATCCCTATACTCGAGAATGCCCATAAGCGACGAATATGCTGCCCGCATGGCCTGCAGAGATCATACGTTGATCAATACACAACCCCTCAGAGGATCCCTGAGAGGGCAATTCTATAGCCAGTGCGAAAAGGCGAGGATGAATCACGGATGCAAATACAGTCATACCATATTCAATGTCAATCGAGTGCACGGGTTGGTGAGTGCACTCTTCGTCCATTTTTGGGATAGCCTATACATTCAACTCGTCCTAAGGGAAACCGCGACGGACGGAGATCCTATGTGGTTGGTCTTGACTATGGTCGTGGCTTTGAGAGGTATGGGGGTTATGAAGGATGGTACAGTGGTTGGGATGTGAGAGTACCCGAGGGATCAGGATACTCGCCATCAAAATATGTCGGGCATGCCAGAGTCTATCATCTCCCCAAGGCATTGCTACTGGAAGAAGCAAAGACAGGACTGAGAACGGCGGGCGATCCTCTCGTGAGATTGCGTCGACGGGGAACAGACAACTAGGAACTCATTTTTCATTCATCTTGCTAGACACAATATGCAAAGACCCAGAGTCTTTGCCAAGCTCACCACGAGCTGAACGCGTGTCAACGACCGGACTGCAAGTTCGACCATGATTTGGTCGACAGCGCACGAATCGAGAAGCTTGCGCGGTGGGCACCACGGGGTACGGACGACTACGATGCACTGACGGTCGAGTGCCGTGTTGTGGAGGGGGAAACAACATGGAAAATCATTTTGAAGGAGGCTGTCTTCATGGGGTTGAAAGCGACGGATTCGATTGTGCGCCGTATTCCGTCGAGACCATACAGCTACGAGAGTGCGGAATTGTTGGACGTAGTGAGGCATATGGAACAGGTGGTTGGTCTTGCTGCTTAGTACCTGGCGGTCGTGGCTGGTGGTTGTGGAATAAGTCAGACTTGTACTGTAACTTGTGTAATAGCTAGCGAAATGGCCTGGGTGGCACGTTGGCGACGTTCGGGTAACCGTGACACAGCTCTCTGGCTGTACACTCACTAAGTGCTCACAGTCCGTCATCCGAGCCTGGAGCAACGTCACGATGGGCTCGACAGAACGACAGAACTTCTCCGGAGCACTCGCGACGTGGAAAGGTGCGCTCGTGTCTGTTCATATAAGCCACAACACCTTGCTCATGCACCGTCGCATTCCTTCGTATTCCGTCTATGAACTTCTCATCTCAAAATCGCTTCGCTTCGCGCCTTTCTTTCACCTACGCGCCGGCATGTCTGCCGGGATGCTTCAACCGGACCAGCCATTAATCTCCACGAGCTTCAAAAAGCGCTCGACGCACAAGGCATCGATATTGTCGAGAACCAGAAAGAGAATGTGCTCAGTCGCAAGGGGCTGGCCGAGCGCACTAAAGGTAAGCCTCGCTTCGTTTCAAGGTATTGACCTCAACCAGGACTGATTGACACACCTCCGTACAGATTTCAAGAAGATCCCAGACGACGAAAAGCTGAATTCGTTCAAAGGACTACTCAAAGGTACGTCTCTCTTCCTCGTCGTTGGACACGCACGGTATAGGCGCACTCACCCCACCATCTCTGACGACGAACCACCCCATTCCATTCTATATAGCATACCAACAAGAAATCGACAACCTCACAAAACGTTCCAAAGTCGCCGAGTCAGCTTTTCTCAACATCTACAAGGTCCTCGCAGAAGCCCCAGATCCTTATCCGCTCCTCGAAGCAGTCGTGGAACAGACGATCACGTCTGAAACGAATACATCGTTGACTGCCGAAGTCAACACCCTCAAGACCGACGTCGCACGACTCAAGGGGGAGAACGGTGAGCTGAAAAGGGAGAATGGCACGTTGGAGAGTACAAGGAGGAGGATGGAGACCTTGGAGGGTAAGGTGGGTGTACACGTGATGATCTGCATTTGCGCATGCGGAGAACACTGGATTGGGGCAGAGCGCTGATCAGGGTGCTGGGATAGATGGAAGAGTTAATCGCTGACAAGGTCGCGCAGAAGGAGAATGAATTGAAAGCGACGTACGACGAACGTATGCGGAACTATGAGGAGCGGTGGGTGCCTCGCAGCTGGTCCTTTCGAGTTTGGGCTTACTGCTATTGCCTCCGTTCATCGCGCGTCACAGCGAACAGGATTTGACGCGTCAAGTGACGCTCTACAAGTCGCAACTTCGTGAACTTCGACTGTCGAACGAGACTAATCAAGCGCGCCTTCTGGATGCCAGCTCACGCGCTGATCAAGACCTCGTCTCACGACTAGCTGAGGCGGACATGGTCCTCGCCGATCTCGAGAGGGCGAATAGCAGAGTTGCAGCTGTCGAAGGGAGGAATGTGTGTCCCCTCTCCCTTCGCCTAATGGCTGTACCCTTACTCAAGGGATTATACACCACATAACAGGAGGAGTTGCGTGCTGAAATCGAGGCACTAAGGGCGGAAAGCGAGAATACGGAGTTGTGTGTTTGCCATCTCCTGGCTGCATAGACCGAAGTTGACCGGTCATGCAGGATAACGAGCCTGCAATCGCGTCTTTCAATTCTCGAGTTAACCAACATGGATCTAGCAACCCAACTTCTCTCTAACCAGACACAACTGTCTGTTATACAAACCCAACTCGCAAAACATGATGCAGAGGGTACGAAGCGAGAAGAGAGGGAAAAGGCAGAGCTGCAAGCGGAAGTGGGCACGCTTAAGCAGAAGGTTGCGACGTATGCCGATTACGATGAAATCAAGCGGGAGCTCGAGATCCTGAAGGTGAGCTGATGCATACTTCACGACGAATCTCAACCCGATTGCTAATGGCCACAAATAGTACGTTGAGTTTGGCGGTCTCGACGACGACACTTCCGACGCAGATAGTGACGACTGGTCCTCCCACGAGTCGGAAGGTGTACATCTCCCTGATCCAAACGCTGACAAGGCGAATGCACAGCATGGCAAGAGCCTCGAAGTACTGCTCGCGAGCAAGAACAAGCGTATCCTCGAAGAACTCACGCGTTTCAGGGTAGGTCTTCCCTCTCTTTCGTTGATGATCACCACAATACAAGTTCTCACGTACTGTATCAGATCTTGCACACGTCTCTTGAAGAGTCCCTGAAGTCTGCGCAGTCCGAGCTCGACATGGCCCGGACAGAACTTTCCAAGCAAAAATCTCTCAATGAGAAACTCGAAACAGATCTTCTCGCCCTCGACAATCGTTCTGCGAAGCCTGCAAACATGAGTGGAACGACAGGCGTCGATGATGCGTTGGCTGGGCTCGGTCTAGAGCTTGGTTTGGAAACTGCCAAGAACAAGGGCGAGTCGTCTGGCAGTACAACGCGAAGCACACCGATTCCGTTCACCTCGTCTGCGGATACGTCGATATTACCTATCGTGACGAGTCAGCGGGACCGGTTCAGGGCGCGGAACGCCGAATTGGAAGAGGCAGGTGTATTTTCTTTTCCATTGATCCTTCAATATTCACGGGACATGCAACGCACAGGAACTTCGACGCC